>JAHWGE010390863.1:0-12054 GCA_019457695.2 Chrysopelea ornata
TTTAATGTGATTTAATTAGAATTTTAATATCTTCTGTAAACCTAGTGAGAAATTAAGATTATAATCACAATACTGTTAGAGTTGGCACTAAATAATAATCATCATCCCATAAAAAGATTTAAAGGTTTTACAGATATGATCATATGAATCGTCTTATATCTGAGTGTGACTAAATATTCATAGAACATATTCGAAGAACACAGATACATTATTTCATCAACACATTTAACTTACTTTTGGAGAAAAAACCCATAGGAACACATTAAAAACAAGTTAATGCATGATTTGATGCTTGTTTTTCTTTCACCAATGTTTATCCGAACTCTGTTTACTAGCACAAGTGGATTAAAAGGGCAGTGATTATATAGTAATCACTTCTGTATGAGCTGAAAAAGTGCCAAGGTGCAGCTAATCCATGTGATTTTGAGTGTATTCTCACATATTTTAAAAATCCTGTTCTACAGGTTTAGTTAAAACAAAATGCTAAATTTGGATGAAGAATACATGTATATCTGGAAGATACTATTGCTTCTCAGAAAGAGATAAGTACATTATTCTGAATTAATTCAGTTACAGAAGTGGAAGAAACAAATTAGGCAATTCTATTTATTATATATTTTGGCATACCACATCTTTATTCTCAATAATACATACACTGTGAGACATAAAGCAGAGATATTGTTGGTCCCCCAAAATATCTGTACAAATTAAAGAGGCTTTTAATCTTTAAAATATATGTGAGAGACCTGGAAAAAAAAACCTGTTTTTAAAAGACAAAAAGAAACAATGCTCATTTTATTGCAGCTCTGGCTCAGCTAGCCTGGATATATCATTTACTTCACATTTTTGAACCACCCATCTCCCTCAGAGAATTATGAACTGATTTCATTTGTATTGTTTTCCAGTACATATGAGATCATCTAATACATTCTACTTTTTAAGAAATCTTTTGTTTAAAAAAGAAATAAATTGTGATAATTATTACATCAGAATAAACTCTTTTAAATTCAGAAGCATTATATGAGAAAGAGTTACAAATAGATATAGTTGTCAGTGACTCTGAAATTGCAGGAACTTGAGAATGTAGGATTAGTTTGAAAGATCAGAGGCCAAACACCTTAGGGAAAAAAACCCATAAACATAAGATGCAACTTTTAGAAAACTAGGAACAGAATAAGAAAAAATGTCAGAATGGAAAGAATGAATGAGAATAAAAATAAAGAATGAGTAAAAATAAAGGCTAAATAGAGCTAGTGTGGTCTAGTGGTTAAATCACCAAGCTAAAAACTGGGAGACTGAGTTCTCATCACATTTTAGGTATGCAAAGAGGCTGGTTGATTTTGAGCCAGCCACTCTCTCTCATCCCAATCTGCATCACAGGATTATTGTGGGGGAAATAGGAGAAAAGAATATTAGAATATTCACTGTATCAAGTTGTTTATAAGAAATAAGGGTGAGCTAATTTTTTTTAAAAAGCAGGTTAACCCTGTATTCACCTCAAGATCAAAGAGATTAAGCATGAAAAACTTAGTTCTCTTACTCTTAGGCAGGCCAAAACATAATAGCAAAGTCATCATTTCTTCAAAGGAAGAGTCATCCTGTTGCAAGCTTTAGTTTCAGCATCATGCAATCATCTCAAACATTCAATAAATTATAAATTTTATCAAGAATTGAAGTACAGCAAAAGGAAAAAAAAGCTTTGAAAAATATATGACCCTGTATCTGTGGATACGTTATGTTTTGTTTTGCCTTTAAACACAATGGTGTCCTGGCACGTCAGAAAGGATTGTTAATTTTTCTCTTAATGCTAGTCATGTAGAAAAGTGTTTTCCCCACCCAATTCTTAATTATGGAAGAGAGGCATTCTATTGTCACTTCAGAACAAACAAGCATAGACTCATAATCACAAGTATCTAACGTATTTGTAGTATTTAGTTCCAATCTATAATGTTTTTCAGGGAGAAGTCTAACTGAATAAATGAGATTGCTTTTGAACAGACAATTGTAGAATTGTAGGTATGTGTCTTAGCAATTAATTAATCGCATATCAACACAATCATGTACAGCAGCCTGATAGTATTTTGATATTTACTCAGCAATATGGTAATTTCATATAGAGATATTTATATTAACATTCTTAAATTGCCAAGATATGAGAAACACATTAGCTGTGTATTCCAGAAATGAGTAAAAAATTAACTATATTTTGACTGAACCTAATTGTGTGAACCCAGCCACATAGTTAACTATTTGGAATGCAAATACTGGTATATTAATTTGGCTGAATTAGCCATGGTTAAGTATACATGAACACATTCTTAAGATGTAGTTTACACATAACACTTAAGCCAAAAAGACACAACCTAAGGGCTCAAAGAACCCATTTAAAATCTTAAGTGTTTTCTTTCAGACATTTCTAATAGTAATTTTTAATCCTACTAGAGAAAATTACAAAAATGGAAGCAACGATAATTTTAACTCAATTTAATTTTAATTAAAATCCCACCCCTTTTTTTTTTGCCCAGGAACTATTTATTTTGGGATGGAGCCCACATGCCTCCAAAGGTCAATTGCAGACATTAGCTCACAAAATGTTCATTTCTTCAGCCACAGGTTTTGCGTTTAACGTGCGTTGATCACGTATGAAACCTATGGCTAGCCAAACAAATTTCTGGCTTAAATTTGCTGTGTGAAGTTAGCCAATTGTGAAAGTCAGCAAGTAATCCTTACCGCCATGCATAACCTCAGGCTAAGCTTGGCTTCAAAACTACACACTAAGCCATTATTCGCTTTAGTGTATAAATCACGACAGGCTGGCTTGACGTTCGGCCACAAAAACCTGACTAGCAATCCACAGTGGTTGGGATCACACCACAATAAAGCCACCAAAAAAATCAACCCAGCTGTTGCTTAATGAGCTGGGTCAATCCAGGCTTTCAACCCCTCAAACCTGCCCAGCCTTAATATCGAAAGCAAACCCAGGCAAAAATCATTCAACAACTCCGGTTCACACGCTGAGGCAGTCGAGCGCTCCCTTTTTTGACCGGACATATCGGCAAGGAATAAGGCTGCTCTGTAGGACACCCGCATTAAAGAGGGGAAGGAGAAACTCAACACCGCGGCAGCAGCTGGGAAAGGAAACGAACGAAAAAAACAAGCACGACCCTGGCTTCCTTCTTCTCCTCTGAGCAAATCCCGGCCGGGGCGGGGGAGAGAGGGGGGGAGGGGATGCAGCAGCAAAGGAGGGCGGTAGAGCAAGCCCAGCAAGGCGCGCGCGCGCGGGCGGGCGGGCGAAGACGGGTGGTGGAGCGGTGAAAGCGCGCGCGCCGCTATCTCGCTGACAGTTGCAAGTCTGCGCGTTTTGAATTTTGCGTCCCGATCGCCATAAACAGAAAAGCTGAGCGCGCTTCGCCGTCCGATTGGCTAAACGTCGGACACGTGACATAGAGATCTTAGCGGAGAGGACGGGGGAAAAGAGGGAGGGACGTGGGGGGGGGGCAGCCGAGGCGCGTGGCGGCCATATTGGTTTTGCGCTGAGCCCGCCTGTTTTGTGTCCTTTTCTACGCGGGAGGAGCGGCCGGAGGCTGTGCACCATCTCGGTTGGGTAGCTAGGTTTGCTCTTTCCAACGGCAAGCGCCAGCGGGAGCCTGCGCGGGTCTTCTTCGAGGCGTCTGCACTTTTCCTTCTGCCGCTTCCCTTTAAAAAAATAATAATCCCTCCCTGTATTTCCCTCTCAGCACCTGCAGAAGCCTCATTTGTTTTCGCTCCTCCTCTTTCCTTTTCCTTTTTTCCCGCCTGGCTGCTTCCTTTCGCCTCCCCCGTTCATTCATTTGAAACCTTGGACTTGTTTTTTCTTTCGCTTCACTTTCCCTCTCCCTCTTTTTCTACAGCTGCAGCAAGGGGCATTCTTAAATATTTTTTTTGGTTCGGGTTTGTTTGTAAAGTCTCTTTTCTGCTTTTCAATCCGATTTGTTCCGCTGGGCTCGGGAGACGTCTGCGTCCTCCGACCGTCTTTTTCCCTCCCCCCCGAAACTTTCGGGGGCCCTCCTTCGGCTCGAATCGCCGGTTTCCCGCTTTGCCTTTTTTTTTTTTAATCTTCATTCCGTTTCCCCGCGCTTTGTTTGCGCCATGGCGGCTGCTGTGGCGGCTTCCACACCGATAGGGCAGCGCACCCGGAGCAGTGCGGCCAGCACACCGCTTAGTCCGACCCGCATCACCCGCCTGCAAGAGAAGGAGGAATTGCGGGATCTCAATGACCGCCTGGCTGTTTACATCGATAAGGTGCGCAGCTTGGAGATCGAGAACAGTGCGCTCCACCTCCAAGTCACCGAGCGGGAAGAGGTGCGTGGCCGTGAACTCACCGGCCTTAAATCCCTCTATGAGACCGAGCTGGCCGATGCCAGGCGCTCTTTGGACGACACGGCTCGGGAGAGAGCCAAACTGCAGATCGAGGTGGGCAAGATCCGCGCTGAACACGACCAGCTCCTTGGCAAGTAAGTGGCTGACTTTGGGGCCTGTTTTCCCCCTCTCCCCCCCAAAAATACACTATAGTAACTTTAACAGGGGATCGCTCATTAATGGATGCAGGACGACCGCTCAGCCGGAGCCATGTGGTTTCCTGTCGTCCCTTAGAGACTCCTTTCTAATGTAGCCACGTGATCGCCCATCAGGGTACATGTTCCTGAGGGGGAAATTGCGAAGTGGAGGGGAGGTTATTGGGTTTTGATGTAACCGACCAAGCCATCCTCCGTTATCCCCAATAATTGTCTCTCATCCATCTCCACTCTGCTCACTTCCCCCCACCTCTCCGTAATGCATCCGTTGCCACTGACCATGCAGGCAGAAAATAAATAACAGGCAAAGCACTACAGCTTGGTTGAGGGACTCCGTGGGTATTTTATTATCTGATGTTACAGGATATGCGGGATATTAATGGAAAGGCTATGTTGAGATTCAAACCTTAACATTTAGCTTTTCTGTCATTCTTTGTTGTATATCCTTGTTTTGGAGTCATTTGAAATTCAGATAAGATTCCAATCTACCTTCACAAATGAGAACCAGATGCTTGGAGGGAATGTTACTGCCTCCTCCCCTTTTCCACCATTCATTTTTCTGGTATATTAATTCAGTTTTACCATCTGGGCCATTGCTTCCGCTCATGCATTCTAACTTAACGGAATGAAAATAAGTTTCTGTTCTTCCCTCTGCTACAACTGTTTTATTTTCTGGATGATCAGTTTTCGCTTGGGTTGATGATCATTTGGGTTGATCATTCAATTTTGAATGAATAGTTGATTAACTATTCAATTCAACATTTACTTGGGATCTAAATATGATTATTGTGTAATAATATGTTGGACTCTGCATTATTGGATTTTGTGGAAGTCACTTCATTGGCCCACCTAGGCAAATATTGTTGATGCTGATTGGGAGCTGCTCTTCAGTTCTTATAAACAGGAGTTTCTCCAACTCTATTTGGACATACTAATGAAGGAATATGGACCTCCATTCTATATACAATATCAAGTGTTCCACATTGTGAGGTTGATTTAGTTAGTTTCATTAAAAAGCTTTCTGTCAAAGTCTCACTGTGATTTTGAATGCTGTTTAAAAATCTGTTTTCTGTGAAAGAACTTGCTGAACTTCTGCATAGGTATCAAATATGTATAAAAATCACGCACCTTTACAAAAAAGATTCATATTTCCATTTTCAGTAGTTCAGGAATGTCTGTTTGAAGATACTTGTTTGGTGCTAGTCATTTGAACTTTGCTAAACAAAAATAGTGGACAGGTATGCACCTATTTGCAAATAAGAATCCTTGTATCATTGAAAGCGAAAATGCAAACAAATTAATTTTAAGGAAAGCGGTTACATTCTTAATTGTTAGGATATTGCAAGTTTTTGTTCTTAAATGTTAGCTATGTTTCTTTTGATAACTTGTTACTCCATTGAAATTAGAGTTTTTCATTTATAGATTTGACATGTGCTTCTAGGGCAACTTCTCATTAATTGGTGCCTTCTACATTTGTTGACTTAAATATATATATACTTTGCCCTCAACAAACTAAACCCTAGTTTTAAAGTCCAAAGTATGAGTTGGCATCGGATTGAAAAAATGTTAATAAGTTATGCATTCATTGCAAATATGTATGGTATATCTGATCTTAATGGTTGATTACAAAACTATAAAAAACCAATAAAGCATACTCATATATTTGTAAAACTTGGAGTAAAATAGTATGCTTTAGTTGCCATCCTAATCTGAATGAGGTGGAAGTCACTTTAACTTTAGCAGTGTATGCCATAATGTATATTCTTCAGTACAGTTGATTTTAGGATTGGTTTATCTATAGTACTATATCAATCAGATTTGAGAGATCCAAGTATATTTAATAGGTCTTGCAAAATGGCTTTGCATTGTGGAGAATTGGACAGATTCAATTCGAGATAAGCAGCTGTACTCACAACCAAGGTACCTCCTAATAAAACTTTGAGACTAGCTCTTCCACTTCACCAGAGGCATAGGTGGAAACATCTTTTCTGCCTGCACATCAAAGCAGCTGCTTCAAGGGCCCTGATGTGGTATTATTTAGTAATGGACATTTTCACATTTTGCAAGCTAAGGCTTTGAAGGGAACATTTTGCACAGCACTGGTGTTAGCTGATTCTTTATTTGTATAGGTTTTTTTCAGGTAGTTCACTTTCTACTTCTTTCTATCAAATAGGTTATTTCTCCATAGTAAAATGTTTATACTGTGAAAATTAGAAAAAGGAGCAGGTAGCCTTGTGAAAATTAGAAAAAGGAGCAGGTAAATCCTGAAGATGAAACTCAAATACTTTGGCCACCTAATGAGAAGGAAGGAGTCACTCAGACAGTAGCCTGGGAAAATAGATGTGTGTTTTCATATAGTTAGGTAGGCCCTTTAATTTTAATCTTTAATCTTAATTAATAGTAACCTTTCTTATTCAAAAGTGGTTATGCATGAGAAACTAAGCTACTTGGAACAGACTGCAGATAGTCCTTGAGTTACAACTATAATTTAGTCTAATTGTAAGTCATGGTCACAAGTTGAGGTATCATGTGACTGGATTTGAAGTTATTGCTGATTTTTTTACAACAGTCATTAAGCAACTGTCAGTATCTTAAATGAATCAATTTCCTCCAATAGGCAGTTTCTCAATGGAAATTGACAAAAAAAAAGGTCACAAATAGTGGTCTCGTGACCACTGCAAACAGCTGCAAAGGTGGGCTGGTTTGTAAACATCCAAATACTATCATATGATTGCAAGGAGGGTTGTACAGCTGTTGTAACTCCCAAAACAAGTCATAAATAGCTCAGGGATGTCCATTGTAACTTTAAATGGTCCTTAAACGACCAGTTGTACTACCTGTAGATTAGAACTATAACTAGAGTATCTGGCCACATCCAACAGGATTACAGTTACAGAAGACTTTTTCTTCTTTTCCATCTTTACACTGGAATGATAAAATCTTACATCCACCAAAGGAGCAGACAAAAATGATTTTAGACATGCATCTTGGATCCCTAGTTTACAACTATGCTAAGAAAATGTGGTCTAAATGCATATTTTCCTTTCATATCTTTCAATCACTGTCTTTAATATGCTATAAATTAAAAGTTCAAAGCTTTGCTGTCATGATACTCAAAACACCTGTTTTATCATTTTTGCCTTTTCAGCAAGTTTGATTTTGTATGAGTGTAGGTGGATTGGTACTTGCCTTGGGAAAGTTTCTGTCAAGCATTAATAATAGCTTCATATGAAGTATTTTATAAAGTGAGGTATGCTCAGATATTAAAATCTATGTTTAGGAAGAAAAGTAACCAAGCTGCCTGCTGCAGATCAGTTGATTTGTATTGCAGGGAAGAAGCAGTATAGCAAATGTTATAGAGTTGGGTATGTAATTTTGCGATTTGATGGGTTTGCAATTGATGTCCTGTGAATTGCATCTGTATTTTGAATAGTAATGTAAAACTATGTAAAGAAAGCTGGATAAATAAATAAACAATACAATGCTTGTATATTTGAATTAGAGTAAATTATGTTTACGTATGTATGTATACTGATAGTTGCAAAACATATAATAGATTTGTATTATTCCAGTACAGTAATATTTGAACAGTATTGATTAAAATTTATTAACCGTAATATTTAGAAAATTAGACCATCGAAGTTAACAGAGGGGTATTATATGTATATTATTTAGAATATATGTTAATGAGAAAAAAATTTAGTTTAGATAGTGTAAGGTAAATGTTTAAACTTTCATAGGTTTATATAATGTATTAAATTTCCTCATACTGGTTCCTAATATGTTTTTATAATACTAACAATAATTTCATGCAAAATTATTATCCTAAATAAACATTCTAAGAACGGGTTAGAATTGGTTTATTATCCAGCGCTTGGAAGTTGAAGTTGGTAATAAACTTAAGATTTATAGCACTTACGAACTTCTATTCTATGAGAATGGGAAAATATGCCTGTTCCCAGTAGTGATAAATAGAAAATGTAATGCTTTGGTTTCAGTATTTCATTGGGAATAATATAATGTAATGTAATGATGTAACAGTATATTGTATGTTCCAATCTGTTGTTCCTTATATCCTTTGTCTAGCCACCAATATAATGCATTTAAATTACAATAGGAAAAGCAAATTTGGTGACAAAAAAGATTAGAGTTTTGGAAAAAGAGATATTATGAGTATTATCAAGACGTATCAAATCCAGGTTGTTTGCAAATACCACCGAGATTGTCCAGGATCGCATAGAAAATGGCAAGAATAGCAATTTTTCTTTGCAAAGGGAAACTAAGCTGCCCTTCAATAAACTGAGGCATCTGTAATATTTTAATAAAATAGTTGTTCAGTCCATCTCTTATAATTAATATATGAGTAGTAAAAAATACCAAAAGCATTCGCTTCAAATCCACTTCAAATATAAACATTTAATTTGTCCAATTTTAGCATTCATAATAAGATTGCTAACTTCTCAGGGGTGTCATTTCCCTTAAAATAGATTGTTCCATTGTTAAAAAAAAGATATTTATGAAGTAATATTAAAACATATCATTGCCTTTAGACAATGACTTAATTGATTCAGCAAGTATAAACTATGATTCATTTGGTGCATAGGACAACTGTTTCCTAACAAGCAAAATTGAAACAGATGTTTCATGTCCCACATAGTGGAATATCTCATTAGGAAAGATAGGCTAAATACATTCCTTCAGTTGTAGGCTGAAAATGTCCCATGCTGCAAACACCTCATGCCAAAATCCTGCTTGGATTTCAGGATGCACCTTTGTCAGCAAACCCACCCCCACACCCGAACCAGAGAGAGTCTTCTCAACAGGTAGCAGCAGCCTGTGACTTTCTTTGCCTGCTTTCCTATTGATTTTCTGGGGAAGCCAGCAGGGAAGATTATGAATGGTGATCACATGATTGCAGCCGCTTGTCTATCAAGTTGTAAGTGTGGATGAGTTGCCAAGTGTCCAGAGTTGCCAAGTACTTTCATTTAACTCTTGTAGTTATGGACGGTGGTTAAGCAAGAATTACCTTTAGCAAAAGGAGGTAATATTTTTATTTTAATTGCATTAAGTCTTGGGTGTGCTGTGTATTAGCATCTTTCATCTCCCATTCTCCAAAGAACAGTGGAAGTTAGTTTAACTCTTAAGAGAAAGCCATGCATGTGTTAAAAATGTAGCTAGTCGTTTTGTTCAAATACTATGCTGTGGATATGATAATCCATAGGAAGAAGCCATAGGTATATGGAGAAAGGAAGAGATGAACATTTATTTCTGAAGAGGTTCTTGTTGGGTAGCTGTTCCCTTAATTGAAGAAGGAAAACCAAATGGAAGTCACCACATTCTTTTTTTAAAAATCCGCTGGAGGGGGAAATTCCTGCTTCTGCTTTGTTCTTTAGAGTTTGAAGTTTCCATGTTAGCTGTTTCAGGATCTAAACCCTTCTTCATACATGGAATTTCACTTTATACATTATGTTCTTTATAGTAAATAAATACTAAGAAAAAGTAAATATAAAAATAGTTCAGTGATCAGGATGAAGTTTTCATTAGTCAGTTTCCTCTAATACAGGTAGTTATAGAATCATGACACGGGAAGAGATTTTGAAAGTCTTCTAATAGGTACTTGACTTACCTCCCCCGCAATCACATGTCTGCATTTTACAACATTTTTACCAAATAGCACTTAGTAATAGCACTTAAGACTTACCTACTGCTTCATAGAGCTTTTACAGTCCTCTCTAAGCAGTTTACAGAGTCAGCATTTTACCCTCAACAATCTGGGTGGTCATTTTACCCATCTAAGAAGGATGGAAGACTGAATTAACCTTGATCCAGTGAGATTTGAACTGCCGAACTGCAGCTAGCAGTCAGCTGAAGTAGCCTGCAGTTCTGCACTCTAACCACTGTGCCCCCTCTGCTCACTGTCCTGCCTTTTATTTCATTTTCTGCAAAATGGGGCTACAGTGAATTATTGATTTGCTTAATGACTATAGTTTTTATATATTGATGTGGCAAAAAAGGTCATAAAATCAGATCAATCATGTGGATAATCTGTTTTATGACCATCACAACACTCCCTTAGGTGAGATGGGCCCTATAGAAATGTAATTAATAAATATTTGTTAACAATTTTCTAGTAGCTGTAAAGCCAGTAGCTCTATTCTAAGCTAATAATTTTCATGTTACAGTATTTTTTAAAAGTTTCATAGATTTTTTTCTTATATTTCCATATATCCAATTTTGCCTTTATTCTTTCAGAAATAGGATATAAAATGAAACCAGTGTTTACCTGATTCTCTTCAACTTTAACTTTTCCCTTGTTTTGCAAATCTTTCTATCCCAGCTCTAGGGTGGTGTATAGATGAAATTCTTGGTATGTAGAGTTTTATACTTGCCCAAGATTTTAGTTTAGTTTTTCCTTCTAAAATGCAGGTTATATTTAAGTGTAACATCTCTGTTAACTTAAGCATTTGAACCAAAAGTGCTTGCACTGCACAAGAAGTTAAGAGACTACCTAATATGTTTGTAGGTTAATGATACTAGACAGCAGATTTTAATCATCAACCTAATATAAATTAGGGTCATTTGATGCTATAATATAATTGTAGTTAAACGTATAGCATAAGACTTCTCCATTCTTTCCTTGCTAAAATCCTAACAAGACTAAGCATGCACTAAATATCTTCAAAACACAGTTTTGATAAACTTTGCTGTATCAATGAAATCTACATACCTGCAAATAAATACCAGTAACAATAGACTTATATACTACTTTATAGTGCTTTACAGCCCTCTCTAAACAGAGTCAGCATATTGTCTCCCAACAATCTGGGTTTTTATTTTACCCACCTCGGAAGGATGCAAGGCTGAGTGCCAAATTGCAGGCAGTCTGCAGTCAACAGAAGTAGCTTGCAGTACTGCACTCTAATGACTGCGCCACCATGGCTCATTTGTTGCTATTATTAGATTTTGTGTGATTTCACTGTAATTGAAGAGTTATATTTATTGAAAAGGTGAACATGAAATACAAACATACTTCTTGTTATGTTTAGAAAAAAATTAGCTCCAATCAATATATTTTGCACCTGAAAATTCAATTCTAGCAGTGCCCAAGAGCAAACCCAGATTGGATATAGATATTGTACTGGTGATTAAAACAAGTAAATAAGTGGACTTCCAGTTGGCTCCAGCTCTCCACAGGCGCCTCTTTGAGGCGCCGATGCTTCGTTTTGTTTTTGCCGAATAGAACAGCGGTTACCAGCTGTTCTTCGGCAATTTTTACCTCTCCCCGGGTAAAGGGGAGAGGCTAGAGTAGCGGCAGGTGGGTTGAATCCCCCAAAATCCTTGTCCCTAGGAGTAGGGGCGAGGAATTTGAAGAGTGGGTTCCCCTTAAGCCTGTCGCGAAGCTTCAGGCGAATGCATGCTTCCGCTTTGTCGGAAAAAGGAGAGCTGTCCACCGCTGAGTCGATGATTGAAGATGATTGATTATACCGGACGGGACATTCTT
>JAHWGE010391643.1:0-10207 GCA_019457695.2 Chrysopelea ornata
AGGCTGAGGTTTTCTGGACCTTGTGGGCTGGAGAACAGGCCGAAGCTTCCTGGGCCTTGTGGGTTGGGGAACAGGCTGAGGCTTCCTGGGCCTTGTGGGTTGGGGAACAGGCCGAGGCTTCCTGAGCCTTGTGGGTTGGGGAACAGGCCGAGGTTTTCTGGACCTTGTGGGCTGGAGAACAGGCCGAAGCTTCCTGGGCCTTGTGGGTTGGGGAACAGGCTAAGGCTTTTGGGGCCTTGTGGGTTGGGGAACAAGCCGAGGCTTTCTGGGCTTTCCGGATTGGAGACCAGGCCGAGGCTTCCTGAGTTTTATGAGCAGGGTGAGGAGCAGGTGAGGCCTCTCAGGGTTTCATTTGCTGGGGACCTGGGGAGCAGGCCAAGGCTTGGAATATTCATTAAGTGATCAGTCATTAAGTGAGGTCTACTTTAATGCCTAAAACACAAGAATAAATTCATGGATCAGCTACTGTTAAGTATTTAATACATAGGGAACCTAGAAAGATGGCCAAAAGAGGAGAAAAATCAACGTCAAGAAAGATATACATTTCGCATACTCTCCCCAAGGTACATTTGGGGAGTACATTTCGCAAGGTACATTTCGCATACGCTCCCCAAGGCCCAAGCTTTACCAAGGAGCTTTTATAACCTTACCTTCTGCATTGGATACCATGGCTTTTGGGATTTTTTGATTCACTAATACGAAACCTGAGTTTGAGCTCTATCGTTGTGTCATAGTGCATGGAATCACAAATGTCATACAACTGAAAAAGAAAAAAAAATGCTACCAGATAATGTCTCTTTGTGTTGAAGGTGGTTACATTGATGTAAAAGTCTTTCCCCCAGTGTAGAGGTGCTCTTTAAAAAAAGTTATATGAAGTTAAAAATGTTTTAAAAATATGTGTCATCCATCTGGTTTAACTTTTATCAGCAGGAACAAAGCTCTCCTAGAGATGAATTTGTTTCCTTTTCTTTATTATTTAGGGAACCCGAAGCAGACATTTTGCTGGCGAGACAGATGTGGTTGGGCAACAAAAAGCATCTATTTTCATAACTAGAAACAAATTTAGTAATTGCCTCTTTCAGTAGTACTTGATCAAGCAGGAAATGAAATTCCTAAATGGTAGTTAGTACAAATATCTATTGCTAATGAATAATGAGGCACAGTTCCATTCTCTGGGATTCTGAGTGATTTAGAGACAGGGAAAACATATCCTAGTCTTTTCTGATTTTTTAAATATTTTCATTGGAAAATCTTCACCACAGCCCAGTATATAAATATATGATTATGTGCCATTGAGTCATTGTTGACTTCTAGCAACCATGTAGATTTTCTCCATGGCAATCTAGCCCTAACCTGATCTTTCAGGTATTCCAATAGTATAGAAATATATGCCTTTCAATTAAATGTCATGTAGTGTCCTTAGTGCTCTCTGATCTTGGTTGTTTGCTGGCAGACATTTCATTACTCAATTAGATAATGTCATTAGTTACTAATGATTACTTACAGGCACTGATGATGTTACTTAGTTGGGTAATGAAACATCTGCAAGCGAACAACCAAACTCAGTGAGTACTAAAGATGCCACAGTTCAATTTCTGCTGTTGGAATTAAAAGTCACGTATGTTTCATGCACAAGCCCATCTATTGTCTCTATAACTCATGACTGAATTACTGCAATTAATTACCATACTCAGTGGCAGTACTAAAACCATTAAGGAGGAAACCACATCCTCACCAAAACTAGCAGGGCAAAGCACTGCATATAAACAGGGAGAAACCCCACACTCACTAGCCCTGATATTACCTAGCTAGGTAATGAAACATCTGCAAGCAAACAACCAAGCTTGGAGAGCACCAAGGACTCGTTCTACAGTGTGCTTTTTTATTGTCTTATTTTTATCACAGAATATTTTATGCAGATTGTTAGTCATAGATTGTTTTGCTGTTCCTATGCATGAGACCCAATTCTCTTGGAAGAAATAACCCATTTTAAGACTCGAGCCATTTATTTATTTGTAGAAATAAATAATAAGAAATAGTGCAACATGCAATTGGTCTGTAGTTTGTATTGCAGTTTGCCTCTCATCCCTTCTTACTATCAAGATAATCTCTGAAGCAGGTAGCCATTTATTCCCATGGATGTTCCTGAAGTTCCTTTAGGATTCTTCTAAATCTCACCATTTCCATGAAATTCGTTGCCTCTAGATTTAAGTCCACACAGCAGAGAGAAGTGGTTCAGTCTAATTTTTAGGATAGGCATTTAACTTTTGCTGGAGAATTACAAGAAATGAGGAAAGACAAAGCTAGTAAGTGTATCTCATCCTTCTGGTATAACTGAAACATATTCAAAGAGCACCTGTCTTGTGCCACTCTGAGTTGCAACTTGTAGCCAGATGATCCACCAAATAGTTGATACAGACTCCAGAAGTTTGGCAATCACTGTTTTACAATCCAGCCAGTGGGGGGTTGCTACCAGTTCGCCCCGGATCTGTAAGATAAACTCTGAAGTATAAAATGTTTGTTCCCTAGCAACAAGGCGGAAAAGGCAAATTATTCCAGCATAACTTGGTTAACTCCAATATAACTTAGCTCATTAATTCCAGAAGTTTTCCCTGCTAGTAAAGTGTTCAACAGTGTTATAGGTGTATCTGCTCTTTGTTTTTTTTAGAACTGTTTGCTCAAGCTATATTATTTGGTTTTAGGAAGCTGTTTTATATTGTTGAACTACACTTCCCAGCAGCCCCAAATAGCACAGTCAATGTTAAAGGAATCCTGTATATTATAATAAAATCTACAGGTCTATCTATCTCCCAGTCCTGTTATAAATAGTTGAAATGGTTCACATCTTTTTTTCCTGCGTTTTAAACTCTTGTTAGTTTCAATTGTACTTGATTGTATCCCATGATATTTAAAAGTATTATCTTTCATTATAAATGCTACATGGCACAAAGGATTGAGAGTCACTATCAATTACAAGTGGCTAATTGTTTTCTCCACTTCCCAGTTCTCTGATTTTGCAGAGAAAGCATTTAGAAGGCTGAATTTGCAGTTTGTGACTTCTTGATGTAATAAAATTTCTCTCAGTTATGGAGAGTTCAGACGTGTGTATAAAAATATTAGGTTAAAGCTGAAAATTGTCAGCCACGAAATTGGTAGTTTACCTCAAAAAGGAGGTATGGACTATTTGCAATTTAATTTTATTCAAATAGACAAAATTAAAAGATTTACTTAACTTTCAGGTCATGCCAATTTAAAAATGCCTGTCTGATTAGGTTATCCTTAAAAAACAAATATTTATGCTTTGTAAAATTAATATATTTCTGTAATGTAGACCTTATGATTAAGAAACAAATATGATGTGGGCCATGGGATGTTCATCATTTCTTAAAAACTCCTGGAGGCAGACTTGTATGAGTATATTCCATATTCTATTAATGGCAGTGCAGATACATGGATCAAGTAAACAAATATAAAACCATTCTCTTGATGACAGCATAAATGTTCTATGCACTTCTTTCCTCTGGAGAGAAAAATCCACAATTAGATCATCTTGGAAGCTTCATAGTCAATATTACAAAGACTTGCAAACTCCATTTGAGGTACAAGTATAGAAGTAGGCAATGTTTGTAATATAGTATTTTAGCAGTGGGCCAACAAATGGAAGAAGCATCTTTTTCTACCTGCTTTTTATTAGTTTCCTTTTTATAAGGAAGATACAGAAAGCCTGCCTGATAGCCTCTCTTGGTGTTTGCTAGAGTAATTAGATGTTCTGCTAACCTTAATAGTGGAGGCATAAAAATAATCAAATTGGATTGAGTTAGATATAAATTTATGTGCCTTCTAGTGGTTTAAATGGTGATAAATTGGCATGGATTATAGAGCATTATTTTACCATAAGGTTGGATTCAAACCTCTGAGCTCCAATTAGAAGATAGGAGATTTCAAATAAAGTTGTTAGAACATTATTCTTGTGGATTCATGATGTCCAATGGAACAGCAAAGTGCCTTGAAAAGTGACAAACTCTTTTTCATTAAAGATACTTAAGCAGAGTTTTCCTGGTTGCCTTTCAGCTGTATTTCAATCTTGCATTTCACTAGTTTGGACTAGGTCATTTTCAAAGAAGATTTGGGTGTAGTTAGTAGTTTGGTAATGGGATTCTGTGTAACAACATTGTTACAGAAGGTCTGAGAAGCAATTTAATTGTGGTTGTTAAAATTAAAGGATATCTCTAGAAAGAAATTGACACTGGTCAGAAGTGATGGAATGTTTTGTGTTATGGACTCCTATCAGTCTCAACCAGGATGGAGCTTGGTTTGGAAAACCTGATGCACAAGATAATAATTAATAGGTCTTGCAAATGCTATGAGAGCTCAGAATCATTCCAACAACTTATGTATTTGCTACAGAGATAAGATCCAAGTAAGTTTTTCTGTCTTTGCCTTCCCAAAGGAAATTGTTCCTCTAGTTCCTTTAAATTATATTGATTAGATCAGAAGAACTACAGGTAGAAAGAAAAAAAATTGGCAAACTGAACAGTTTTATAAGAATGGAAGATGTATAAGAATGAAAGTTACTGAAATAGTAATACTGAACTCATTCTTATGTGTCTGCTTGCACAAGGAGCTTTGCAAGTAGTGCTAAATTTTGCACCAGTAAAAAAGCATCTTTGGGTCTAATTATATCTCACACTGTAGTCCTGTAGAGCAACCACTTAAAAGATATATTAACTTCTGATCCAATCTATTTAGGAGCAATTCTGCCTTTTCACTTTGATTTATTGGGACTTGGATTTTTGAATGTGTGATATATGGACCTACATATAAGTAAGCCCTACAAAAATCTAGACTTAGACTTCCACTGTTAGGCTTCTCATGTGGATTATATTTACATCAAGAACTGGTTGATATATGTGATAGGATAAAGTCAAGGTTGATGTGCATTTTAAAAGTTATTATTACATTGGGTGTGCAAAATGAGAATATGGACTAGATACATACTCAGGTTGTGCCCAAAAGCACCTTTGTGGATCTCCACACAAGAAGCATTTTATAAATGAAAAATAATATGCAAATCAAATGGCTAATTTATTGCAAGATACTGGAATTTTGTCAAGGGGAATCTAAAAATAAAATCAAGAGAAGAATTGTTAGCAGAGTGATATAGCTCTCAATGGTTCTCTTATTTACCATTATTAGAAAGATCTAAAGTAGACAAAATAATTTACGGTTTTGAAGACTCACTTGAAATAGAAGACCTGCAGGGACTCAGCGGGGAGGAAGCACAGGCCCAAGGCCTGCAGGGACCTAGTGGGGCAAGATGATGGGGGAGATAGGCGGGTGCACTGTAGCATCCTTGCGATTGATTATAAGAGTGCTGCAGCGGCCGTAACTTCAAAACCAGATTGTAAAAGTAGCTTTTGGAGGTCCCTTATAACTTTGAATGTTTGTAAGTCAAAGACTATCTATAAAGGCATTCTAAATTTATGTTGGAAACGTGAACAGCAAGAAGGAATATTTTATCATGTTTGGTGGACATGTCAAAAACTAGAAAATTCTGGGTTGAAATCTACACATTGTTTCGGAGGATTTTAAAGATTAATATACAATTGACACCAGAGGTTTTTCTTTTGGAATTGATGGACAAACAATTGGAAAAAAGTTGTGGAACTTTGCTGTTGTACTTGATAACTGCAGTGAGGTTGATATATGGACAAAATTAGAAAGATCTGACATTACCCCAAGTGGAGGAATGGTTGGTGAAGATGATGAAACTTTCTGAGAAGGCTAATTTGACTTTTTTAAATCAGAGAAAAGACAGCATGTTTACTGCCAATTGGAAACCCCTTATAAACTTTTTGTGAAAAAGAGGAAAAAAATGAATTTACGCTTTACAGTAAGTAAATATAATCTACCCTAGACAGAAGAGAGTTATGTTTTAACCCTAGAGTAAGAGGCATATTTATAATTGTACTTATAACTGCTGTAAAGATTGGAGCTCAAGGAACTGGCTCTGATAGACCTCACTGCAAATAATCTTTCAATACCCTTAAGGTCCATAGAAAAGTTGACTGAGGTGTATGATTCCCATTGCTATTTAACATTTTTGAAGCCAGAGAAGCTTGTGATCATTATAATCCTCAAAGCATCCTATGCTTTGAAGTAGTCCTATTGATGTAGAGGTGCTCCTGTTAAATAAGGACTTCAAGCATTATAACCTGAGGGACTTGACCTTGAGTCAACTTTAGGGTAGGTAAGGACAACAAAGCAGGGATTCTCCAAAAAGGAAAGAAAAGAAGACATTTCTGGCCTTACAGCTCTTTTTTCTCTTCTGTGGCTTTTCTTATCACTCAATATACAATTGATAGATTTTCTGGCATAAGAAAAGGCTAGAGGGCATTTTTAACAGCTGTTTTATCATCTACACTCTGTCTGTTACAGGAACAAAATTAGTAAACGGGAAACCAGAATATGAAGGGGCATAAATAATGTGGAACTGAAATGGTTAGACACAATACTCAGTTGCAAAACACTTTGAATTTCACTATCCAATTTGAAGAGGACTGGTAATTTTACCCAGTTTTATTTCTTTTCTTCACATTTTGTGAAGAAAGTGCTTTGTTTACTTTTTAAAACCCTGGTCTTTGTTGCTTATAACCAACACACATGGCTAGGGTTCAGTGACAAACATTGCCAACAGCTCATCTGAGAGTTTGTTTCATGTGAAAGAATGAAAGAGTCGGGGGACAAGAATGGAAAATGTAGATTAAAATGTGGATTTGGGAATCTGGGACAGTTCTCAGTAGTGTTTATTTTCTCTTCCTGGATTACTCTGCGAGTACATCTCTAAGGATAGTGGAGTCGTTAATTTGGGTGGCAGTAAGTAATTTCTAGAAAAACCAGTTGTAGCTTCCAACTATAGTCGTTTGTTATGGATTTCTGAACTTTGTGCTATCAATTCCAAGACTTGCAAAAATCACACAGCAGGTGGGATGTATCACAAAGAATCTCTTGAATTTTAAAGTAGTCTTACTTCAAAGTAAGTAAGTAAACTCTTGTTTAGCCTTATGCCACCTTTGGTAATTTTCCATTTTCAAGTAGCATTTTTTCCAGGAACATCCTTCAGGTTCATATTTTCAATTTTATCACCTCATAACTTTACTGTATTGCTGGGGTTTTTTTGCTCATAAAGATCTACTCAAGTTATCTCTAGGCTTGAGATTAGGTGTTTAAAATAAACCCAAATAAATTCTAATTCAGAGTTGCAAGTTTATGCAAAACACGAGCTACGATTAAAGCAGCTGCCTCAGGAGGTGACTTTTGTTCAGAATTCCTACATGAAATAAAATTATTCAGTAATGGTGTTTTTTCATGTAGGTTGAGACAGCAAGGCTTGTAATTTCTAGTAATCATGGCCAAAGATATTCAGATATTCAGACATAGTGGTGTGGTACTAGACATGGAGAAGTTTTCTGGTAGAGAATTTATAAACCCATAGAAATAATTCCAATCTTATCTTTACTGGTGCAGAAAATCTATTGCTTCAGCATCCTTACCATCCAGCTTCTATTTAAAATCTCAAATGAACAAGGGGCCAGCACTTTTTGATGCAGTTTGTTCTACTATTTAGTTTCCATTACCAGAAGCATCTTAATATTTAGTTTAACACTACTGTAATTTGTACCAGTTTGTTTGCTTCCCCGTTAGAGAAGAAACTGTTATATCACCCGTATCAGAATCTCTGATCATCAGAGATGATGGTGAACCACAATTTCCTGTAGCATTAATTTAGTAATGGTGAACAATGTTTGATGCCATAGATTAATAATTTCTAGACAGCTACACATTGTCCAGCAGCAACGTAAGGCAGAGTGAGTCAAAAATTTCTGTTAAAGCTAAAGAATTTGAAAACCATTGGATTGGGTACTTTGGAGTTTCTTTTTTTGCAAACCTATACTGAGTAATACATTACCTTGAACCCACAACCATCTATGTATAAATGTGGCAGGCATTAGTAGATTGGTAGAACCTTGACATCAGAGTTTTGCTCATCTCCTCCATTTTCCTGCTGGAAAACTGAAGAATGTATTCTCCAAGGCACAGTTTCTCAATTTTAACAACTTTAAGATGTATGGACTTCAGTTCCCAGCATTGCAGCTAGGGAATTCTGGAAGTTCAAGTCCATACAAGTTAAAGCTGCTGTGGTTAAGAAACACTGCTTTAGGGAACTTCAGCTGGGTTATCAGTTACTCATCTCCCTAAACTATAGGAAGCTCCCATTTATCTTCCAGTTCTACAATTCATGTAGATTTTGTGAATCCTTTGTAATCCTTTTATCCCTCTGCTTTTCTTTCCTAGTCTATCTAGTATAATCTCTGGAATTCCACACAGGTGTTGGTGCTTAACCCAGGAATTGTTCTGCTCAAACAACAATCCACCAATTTTGGAGTGTACTGAAGTAATCAACGCTGGTACTGATTTAAAACGGCATTCTATGCGTGTGTACCCTTCTAGTGTATTTATTTAGCTGAAAGGCACTAGGTTTCTTCAAGGCCTTTTGTGGGATGTCAAGCAAAATTGTGCAAAATCCAGTTTGCATTGGGATAGCCAGATAAACCATTCCCCTCATTTGTTTTTAAACACCCCCCAAAAAAATCTTTTAACTAATGTACATATAGCAGGCACATAATTTCACACCAAATCAAATGTTATTGGTTAAAGGAACTCTTTATATGGACAGAGGAGAACTAGTTTCTTTGGGGAAACATTAACATACAGCTCAACCCTCTGTCCATTTAAAGCAGGGTTCCTTGGTCCCTCTAATCCTTGCTATTTCCATCCTTTTTTTACTTATTGGCATCTTTCCTCCTGCACTTTCTTTGACCAATTGTTCTGGTTTGCTGGTTATATAATAATGGAGCAACTTCTGCAATGCAGTTTCCATTCCATGTGCCCAGTTGCTGAGCTACATCTATTCAAACACAGGGAATTACTACAAATTTCCAAGATTTAACAGGCAAACACATTCCTTGTTCTAGTGACTCATTTGCTGATTTTTAGGAATGTTTTGCCAGATTAAAACTGGACTTGCTGTACATTAAAGGAAAAAAAGGAGAATAGCAGAGAATGCACTGTGAAGAACCACAACACAAACACTTCTGCAAAGTAGGGACACTTCTGAGGCTGCATCAGGGGAAAGGAAGACTATACACATCCATCAGATGCCAGCATGGTTAATTAGCAGAGTTACGGAAACCACAAAAGTAATGAAAGTCTTACACAAATGAGATTAAAAGGGAAGAAAGGGGGGGGGGAATCTCCAATAAAATAAATATGAATTAATAATGAAGTAAATAATAGAGCAGGTAGAAGAATATGAGGAATTCATTGCCAGATATGTAAAAATAAGCAAAGGATTTATTTTCCCCATAGTTTAGAAAGAAAACCACAACATATTACTGGATCTTTCTGAGGTGAGATTTATAAATCAGTGAAACAAACAGCTAGCTAACTGTGAAAGGATTTGTGAAGAGAACAGAGAATTTACAGAAAATTGGAAAGATTTTCCTGTATTAGTTCTCGCTGTGGACGATAGGAACAGATCTTAATTGTAAACAGTTTCTTCAGTGTGGGGGGAAATCATCCAAAGAGCAGCAAGAGATTAAATTTCTCAGTTAACTGATAAATTAAAGATGAACACATTCCTGAGTCAGGCTGTATTCAGGAGTTTTGGGGAAAAGTTGCTGTTAAAAGCCTTGGTCTTCAACTGCATGTAACTCACGGTTTCATTCTTCTAGTGTGAGCACCCAAACTGAGAGAACGTTGCTCTTAATTTGGGTGTAGATATTCTCTGGTTCAGTTCTTCCATTGAAGAACTATGAAACTCCCATCTGACCTGTAAAAACTTCTGATAAATGTTTTGCTTGAATTTGATCCAGCTTAGTATCAAGCAAGAGCTTCATGGAAGCCAACTTTCTGCTCTGAAGACTATCTAGATGTGTTGATCTGAAATTCTCAACGGCCCCCATTGGGTGGAGATGATGAGAGTCACAGGCCAGCATGAGGGTGCCAAGTTGGGGAAAGTTCACTCTGTCTATACAATGGATTATAAAATTAACTGAACTTGCAGAAATGGTGAAGCCGGCAAGTTTGGTCAGAGAAAACAACAACAAAGTTGGCATTTTTCCCCCCCTGAAAGGCTGGAAACCTT
>JAHWGE010398909.1:0-14635 GCA_019457695.2 Chrysopelea ornata
ACCTGCCACCATGGCTACCAGATCGGGTGATCCGGTCCAAACTGGGAGCATTTCACCCCGGGTATGGAAATATCCTTAAGGCTTTGGCAAGATGGACAATGTGCAGGTTCGATACATAAATAAAAAAATAAAACTATGAAGACGAGTGAGAGAACGTCTCCGATCCGCAGCCGGGGCAGAACTGACCGATGCCGTGTTTCTCCATGAGGGAAATGAGGTCCGCTTCGGTGAGCAGCTGTGGGGGGCTGGTCTCCCCTTCCACCATCTCCACCGTGGTGGGCTGGAAGCAGGAGCCCTCCTCGTAGAGAGGGATAACCTGCAGAGTCAAAGGGGGGGGGGGTAGAGGGCAAGGAAGATAAGGCAGGGAGGAAACGGGGTTACATGGGAGAACTAAGAAAGGACGGGAGAAACGAGAAAGGTATACAGTAGACCTCGACCTACGACCGGAACGGAGTCTGCCCATTATGGTCCTAAGTCGTGACCGTCATAAAGTGAGGCTTTGTGGTGGTCTTGTTATAATGGTCTACGCCCCACCGATTGTACGTTGAAGACTACCTCTGTATTGATAGTTCAAACGGGGACTGTGAATGAGTCATTTTCTCCCTCTCTTAAGAGACCACAACCTCTCCCAAGGAGTTGACCCT
This sequence comes from Chrysopelea ornata, assembly GCA_019457695.2. Taxonomy (NCBI): domain Eukaryota; kingdom Metazoa; phylum Chordata; class Lepidosauria; order Squamata; family Colubridae; genus Chrysopelea; species Chrysopelea ornata. The sequence continues at coordinate 645 of JAHWGE010398909.1, forward strand.
CATCTGCTTACTGTCGGGCGCTCCCACCTTGTCACTCCACCTTTCGTAAGGATAAACTTCCAGGTAGTTCCTGGCCAGGACCATCAACCCGTGAGCCACAAAGCGCTCGTTGGAAATCTGAATCTCCACCGTGGTTTCCTGGCCCTTAGCATCTTCTGAACAGCAGGCCAGAAAGTGGCGGACGATGAATTCATACAGGCGTTGGTCGTTGCCCTTGTAGGACGCAAAGGAAAAGGGTCAACGGTTGGAAAAGGAAGAGTTTTTTTGCAGGAGGAGAAAGACCGGGGGGTGGGGGGAGAGAAACGGATTCGTACAGGTGTTAAGATAACCCTGCTCTTCCGCACAAGCAGCAAGGAATTCGGCTCCCTAGGCATTTTTCCCCTTTCAAATGAGACCTGGAGTTTGCCTGAAAAACCCACCTGGAGGTTCTAGGAATAACTATTCCTAATTTGAACCAGAAGAAAACGTATTCCTGTCCTCTAACAAAAGGGCATTTTGTAAGGCACCACTTTCTGCTTCATTTCCTTTTCAGGTTCTTCAGGGTTAACCAAACGCACCGGTTACAAACCGTCCTCTCTTCGGAAGCGAAGCTGCCACTGAGGCTCGCCAGTCAGTTCTCGGGGACTCACCTGCAGATTCCCGGCGTGTTTGGTGGGATGAATGGGAGGGTGAGCCTGATCGGATTTTGTCCCCCGCCGTGGGGTTGGCCCACCTTGGTCCAGGATCCTTTGCGCAAAGGCTCCCCAATGCGGGTCTTGGGTCTGAAGCTGCACCAGCTGGGAGAGATTTAAGTCTTTGGGGAAAATGTTGGTCTCGGTTCGGGGGTAACTTATGTACCTTTAAAAACCAGGAAAGGAGGAAAAAAAGTCACTATTTAGGAAGTGGTTTTTATGAATGGCCCACGCAAGACCCTGTGTGTGTGTGTGTGTGTGTGTGTGAACCCATTAAGGCTGTTGCTCGTTTGCTATAAACAATCTCTCATATCATTTTAACTGCCAAACTATTCTTCCTATTTTCAAAAGGAATCTTTTTCTGTTCTTAAGACAATAGCTTCTTCTGCCCTCTGGGATGACGGGAAGCGGGACTTTATTTACTCTGTTCCAGGCTATTCCAACTAGGAGTTTGCAAGGCCTCGCAGTTCCTCCCTTGACCCCTTGTGGGGTGTTTGAAGAGAGCTGCCCTCTGCTTTTAGGAGATGCATTTTCAGCCTCCTGATCCTAACTGGTTTTATACAACCCATGGCTTAGCTGTGCTTCTCGCTTGCACCATCTCTAGAGACGGGGGACCGATGGGAGAGAGAAGAAATATTAAAATAAATCTTCCTGGTGGGAAAAAAAAAAACAACCCATGGAACTGAACGAGCATGATCCTACTGGCTTCATCCTACAGGGAGTTGCCCACAGGAAAATAGCTGCTTTGATTACCCTTGGGTATACAGCTTCTCGGCAATCTTCATGGTTTCCTTGGCATTTATTTTCAGCTTACGGGAAGCCAATTTCTCAAGTTCCTACGGCAGAAGAAGAGGGGAAATACGCTTGGTCACCGTATGGCAAAATATGCCTCTCTGCCCACATAAAATCAGGAGGATTCCTGGACGCAGAAACACGAACATGCCTCTGGTGACTTTCCTCAACCCAGGAATACTCATGCGCTCCACCCAAGGGCCCATTTCCACAGTTAAAAGATTAATTTAGGGCTGGGCTTCCCACCAGAGAAGGCCAAAACATTCCTCAGATTTAGTCCCTTTCCTGTCTCCTCTGAACGTCCGAGTTGAGGCTTCCAAAAGGAGGCTGTCTAAGGGGATTTGGATCAGAAGCTGAGCCGAGAGCTCTTCTTGATCTGACTTTAAATGAACATGGGGATTTCCCACCCATCCACCCACCCCCCAAAGCCTACCACAGTGTCCAGTGGAAGAGGTCTCCATTTGCTCTTCGGTTTGCTTGCAACCTCCACGACAGTGGCCTGAGGAGTCTAAGACAAAGGTGTGTGGAAGACAAGGTTCTTCAAAGCTCCTTGCCAAGTGACAAAGGAAAAAGACAGGAGGACGGCCGGCTTCCCTACCTCCATGCACATCTGGTAGAGGACAAGGCACGCCGTGTGGTTGAAGAGACGGTGCCTCTTCCAGCTGAAGTCCACCGTACCCTCCTCATGGTCGTGAGTCACTGTGGGGGGAGAAGACAGACCAAGGCTCGGTCTCGCCCGAGGCAACTGGTGGCATCGTTCTGCTTGCAGCTGCAGAAAGATGCCTGCGTGGGAGGGAAGGAGGTTCTTCTCAACAGCTGCTGGAGTCCAAAATGGTCAGAGGGAAATGGCAGGTGGACCAGGGTAGGCTTTGTGTCAACCCTCTGGGTGACGCCATCTTGGACACTTCAGTGTTGCCACACTGGAGTTGAGGGATAGGGAGGTGGATTTGAGATAGTTGGGGGTTTGTAGCCAAAATAATTTCTCTTGGGAACAAAGGACATTCTCACACCTGGCCACAGGAAGGTGGAATGAGGTCACCAGACAGAGCCTTGAATGGACCATGTGACTGATTGTTTGGGGCTGAGGAAAAAACTTTTACTTTTAATTAGGTGAAAACTGTGGGAACCTTCGGAGTCGGTTTTCGCCAGATCTGTGCCAATATGATATATCCAATAAAGCTATTCTTTGGGGGATTCACGTGCCTCGGAGTTTTGCTTGCTATGGGTCGATTACTTGGAACCCTGACACTCTGCACTTTAAGTAGGCCATGCAATTTGACGGCAAAAGCCAAAGTCGCCCCAATTCCAGATAAAAGGAGAAGCGAGACTGCAGTAGTACAGACGTGTGGGCAGAGTTGGTGTGAAATCCATCGCGAGACGGGCACCCGCACTCAGCCCAGAGGGCAGCTCCAAGGATGGCCAAAAAAGTGATAGAAGGACTGCCTGCATGAAGACACGCAAGCCGTAGCAGGCCAGGCAAAAGTGGTGTGGGAAATGCAAAACTGGGGACCCAGCGATATGGCGGGAAGAACGCAAAGAAAGAACGGGAATGGGATTTGAAAAGCAAATTCCCACTACAGGCTTCTCAGTCCAGGTGTTTCCCTGCTTGGGCTTCCCTTTCTGAACCCGAACCTTTAATTCTGTAGAACGTTTCCTGGACGAAGGCTTGAATGGCTTTGAATCTTTCCACCACGAAGCCCAGCGTGGGGAACTGGCAACTCCCGTAGCTGATGAGCTGTTCCGCTAACACCTCCGGGAAGATCTTCTGAAGCCTCAGGGTCTGGAACCGGGTAAAGGCAGCACCTGATCAAGGGAGCAGAAAAGCCAGGCCCAACATGAAAAGGGAACCACAGCTCCCCTGCTGGAAGAGGGGAAGAGTTACTGGACAGGCCCAGCGGAGCGACAGCAACTCTTCTGAGAAGCTGGTGACATCATGGTTCCAAGGAAAAAGAAGAAGTCACTTTAACCACCAGCTATCAGAAACTAAATCAAAATGAAGTGTTTGGTTTTAGGAACCAAAAGGAACCAATCCCACAAAGATTAAGCTATTTAGTTAGCTCAGACAGCCACCCATCTTTGGTTACATCATTCTCTTCCGTATCTCAAGCCACCATTTGGGTCTACGGTCTGACTGCTGTGCTTTCTCTCTTACCTATTCTGAGATCCAGCTCTTGCCTCACCTCCACGGCATCGTTGACATTTGGATCTGGCTGGGTGAGGTTCTCGCAAGCGGATCTGATAGCCCGGGGTGTGATCTCCGAGAAGCGGGCTCGGAACACCTGGAGGTTTGGCTTCACTGTCCAAAGAAAGGTTCAAGGCACATGGAGTCAGGGGAAGCAAAGCAAAAACATTGCGGAGAAAGAAACTCCTCGAGATTTGGAAGATTTTCTTAATCTCACTCAACCAATTAAAAACTCTATGGCTTCCTGGCCAAAATTTCTGTGCCCGAGGATGTGCACGTGTTGAATGTTCAGCCCTTCACCCTTTCTCCGCACACACCTGCTTTGCACACGTGAATGATTTCAAAGCCGATGTTCTCTCCTTCGCGATCACAATCGGTCCAGATCACCAGGGCCTGGCACGGCTGAACCTCTCGCTCAAGGGTGCGCTGGAATTGGTAATAGGATAAAGCAACATGAAACAACAGAGGAGAAAACAGAGCCGCTCTTCTGAAGCTAATGATATTTTATATTATGTCTGTGGCTGGACATAAGGCACATTCTTCATCAGTCAGAGATTGCAGCCACAGAGAAGGAGGAAGCCTATCGTGCCTCTTATTAAAAGAGGAGGCTGCAGGCACCACAAACCTTAATGTCCATGTAGTTTTCAGGGCAGAATTTCTCAATTTCAGCATTGAAAAGGACCAGGGGGTTACAGCTATGCCTGTTGGAAGAGCATCAGAGAAAAGCGTACAGGAAACAGAGAACATTTAAAGAAATACTATTTAGATTCTACAGACATCTATGCCTATAATGATAATTACCTTGTTCAAAAACTGATTATATAATTGTAGAAAGTTAATCAGCCTTCCTGATCTGTTGCTACGTACCATTTCCGAAACGGTGCCTTGAAATCATGAGCCAGCAAATGTCCGGACACAGACGTCATAATCAAAGTTACATTCTGTATAAAACAGAGAAAGATAAATTATTCTTGGCCATGCTAAGTGTTGCTTTGCAAAGATGGATTCGTATCTAGACAGTCTAACTTAAAAAAAATCCATTTAGACTCATTAAGAATACTTGTATCATTAGGCTTTTAGTTATATAACTAGCAAAAAAGTAAAAGTCATTGATAACATCGCTGTTCTATCCAGTTACGGATGTAATAATAAGAGGCAAAGAGAGAATTGTGATAGACTGTTTGACACAAACCTGGTTAAACAAGTGATACTGGAATTCATAGATCTTGTTGAACTTGGACATTCCTTCCCTCTGGAAAGGAAAGCAAACAACTCTAATCCACAAAAAAGCAGCTTATCCAAATAAACAAATAACCAATATGATACTCAGATAAATATCCTGAGAAATCTCACAGGATGGTTATGGCCATCAAGCAGTAAGCCATGATATTTATATATAGGATGTAACTTTGATACTATTGACTCTTCGTAGAATTTAACTAGACCAAATTCTGCTTGATCCTTTTACTTCTTTCTGCAGTCTCAAGTAAAGGCATTATTCCCTCCCACTCCCAAATCCCAGGGTGTTGTTTTTCAATCCCAGGTTGAATATTCAGCTCACAAACAAGCAATTATAAATCGCTCCATTAGTCTTACAATAGGCCCAGAATATTCTCTTGGCAGTCATTACCCCCAATTTAGGAACCACTGGACTAGACGTGAAAACATAAATTCCTGGGATCATGACAGATTCTCTGTATTTTTAACAGCTGTTCTCTGAGAATTTATGGTAGAAATGGTGTTTGAATTTCCCATGCCTCTGCCAGAACTATTTTTGGCTCATTTTATAAATTGGAATTCAGATGAGCAAGTTAGATATTGATTTTAGCTTGAAATGAATCTGAAATGAAATGCTGTATCTTCACATTGACCAGAGGAAATCTCGCAATCAGGGTCAGAAAGTCGGCTTCCCTGCTCTCCTACCCTCCTCATCCTGCTGTTCGAAAGGATGTCTGCGATCCCGCGGGCTGCATCGTTTTTCTCTGCCACACAGAGAACCTTCTGGAGGTTGCAAAGCGCCATGGTCTTCGCCGTCGGCCTGAAGCCAAGGTTGGAGGAGGAGGAAAAGAACTGCATAGTTCCCCAAGTCAATCTTCTGGCTTGACTAAACATCCTAAAACCCAGCCGGCCCAGATCCAGCCGGCCGGCCCATCATTGGCCCTCGCCGGCTCCTTTTCCAGGCGTTGAAGGTCTGTCAGCAAGGGAGAAAAACTCAGGTCCGGTCTGAGAGAGACTGGATCTCTTCTTGGCGCTGGTCCCCCAAATTTCCACAGGTCAGAGAGGCGGATGAGTAGAGACCCCAAATGTTCTCTGAAGCGGAAGCCCTGAACCCAAGAGCAGCAGCCCGGGGTGGGGGCTGCACCTTCTTTCCTTAGGCAATCCCAGGCTATTGGGGGGGTGGGGGGAGCCACAGGGGGCTCAGGCGTCGGTCTCCCCCAGGGCTGGCGGGGTAGCAGCTCCTCTCCTACTTGGCCCACAGTGGGAGCGTCCCTCCCCAGGCCCCCATCAGGCCCTCCTGGCCGCCCCCCTGTCAGCTGTGTGAGTCTCCCCCTCCCCACTTTTTATTCCCCCAAGAAGATCAGGGTGGAGGAAGCCCCCGGTGCCCCCAGCCCCCCCCCTGCACCCCCTTAGCCTGCCTGCAAGGCAGAGCTGCCCCTCCTCCCCCCCAGCCGGCCCCCTCCTCCACTTGCCCTTCCCCCGCCTGGGAGGGGGCTGCTCGACCTGCTCCCCCTCCCCGAACTCCCTTCCCTTTCCCGCTTCAGCGCCCAGCCGTATTTCGCGCCCAGCGACGTCGTAAGCGTCCTCGGCAAAGCGGATTGGCGGAGAGGCGGAGGGGGCGGTGCTTCGCTCGCTTTACGGCCAGCCGTGAAAGGACGGCGATTGCGCAACTTCGGGGACTCCCTTTGCGAAAGGGGGAAGCGGCCGTTGGCAGTAAATGAAAGCGTTCGCTGTCACTCAGCCTGGAGCCCACCTCTCAGGGTTGTTGTTTTGGGGAGAACAGGAGGGAGCAGTTCTATCTAAAAATCATCTCACCATCCTCTCCACCGTCATATGAAAGTCAGAACTACAACACCCAGCGTGCCCTTCGGCAGGGCCGCTTCAACGCTCCCTTCTTTGGACGGGCCTCTTCTCAGCTCCGCCCCTACTCTACCGCAAACCCTTCCCGTTAGTGTCAATCAGCCCAGTCAGCCTATCAATCGCGACAGGCGGCAGTCAGCCCACCCCCGCCGACTGCTTCCGGGGCCAAGGTCCCCAGCCCACGGGTCATGTGACTCCAAGATGGCCGCCCAGCGGCAGCTGGGAGGCTGAGGCGGCGGCGGTTCCGGCGGGCCAGGCCGCGATCCCCGTTTCCCGGCCAAGATGATCGGCGCGCCCGACGTGATGGCCTTCGCCAAGGAGGAGGCGGCGGCCGAAGAGGCGGCGGCGGCGGCGCGCGAGCCGGGCCTGCCCGAGGAGTATTCGGTGCCGCTGCTGCCCGCGCCAGGCCGCGGCGCCCACCCGTGGTCCCGGCGAGGCGGCCTGGGGGGCGGCTCGGGGGCTTCTCCGCCGCCGTTCCCGCGAGACTTCCTGCTGGTGGCCGAGTTCTCGGAGCAGGTGGGCCCGCAGCCGCTGCTGACGGTGCCGGCCGGGGAGGCTCCGGGCGGCTTCGACCTGAACTACTTCGCGTTGCGCATCATGTCGGTGGACTACCAGGCCTGCGCAGCGGGGGCGGCCCCGGGGGGCCCCTACCCGCGCCTGCGCTTCGCCCGGGACTCGCAGGTGGTGCTGGGCGACTCCAAGGCGGGTGCCTTCGCCTACGTGCACCACCTGACGCTCTACGACCTGGAGGCTCGCGGCTTTGTGCGGCCCTTCTGCCTGGCCTACGTGTCGGCCGACGAGCGCAAGGTCATGCGCCTCTTCCCGGAGCTCTCGGCCCAGTTCTCGGGCGCCTCCGAGGGCCTGAAGGACGGCAACCGCAGGGCCTTCGCCCGCGAACTGGAGAAGAAGCTGCATGACCTGGACTACACCCGGGCTGTCCTGCACCGCGAGACCGAGCTGCAGAAGCGCAGCCTGGCTAAAGGGTGCTACTCCAGCCGAGCCATCGAGAAGGCTAACGAGCTGGCCAGTGTGGAAAAGGCCATCATCGAGCACCGCGACCTGCTTCGACAGATCCGATCCTATCCACCCAGCAGGCGGAAGCAGGCCAGCGGGCCTCCCTGTGAGCCAACCGGAGAGGACGCCCAGCCGGAGTTACCGGTTGATGATACGTTGCCACCACCCTGTGTCCAGGGCTCCTCCTACACCCCAAAGCTCATCCCGGCCAAGTCTAGCAAATGCTTCGACAAGAAGCTGAAAACCCTCCAGGAACTCTGCGAGGAGCAGTCCTTCAGCCAGACCCTTGACCGGTTGCACCGGATCGAGAAGATGTTCCGGGGTGACGTCTGCTACCTCCTGATCAACCGCATCAGCAGAGCCCTCCTGAAGCAGCAGGCGTTTGCCGGCTTCCTTTTTGAAGACGTGTCTCTTCTGGACGAGGAGCAGCAGGAAAAGCCCGTGGAAGTCGGTCCGGGTCAGAACCTGGACCTTCCCAACATGGCTTATTTGGAAAGCTGCCCGAGTCCTGAGATACTAGTCGATCTTGCCTCTTACAAATCCAGTGTGGAGTCTGTGCCGATTAAAATGGACCCAGAGGTTGAAGGCGGCCAAGACCCAGAGGTCTCCCATCCTGTCCCTTATGACAACGTCGAACTTCTAGATGTCGACCTGAAAGGGAGCGTCAGCAGCGGCGAAAGCATTGAAGTTTTGGGAACGGAGAAATCGGCCACAACTTCTGTCCACTCTGAAAGTCAGTCTGGCTTGCTACAAGCGCCCCCCAGCCCCCCTGTGGTGAGGGACAAAGTCACCAGCAACAGGACCATAAGTGGGGACAGCATCGAAGTCCTCAGTACCTGCCCCTCCGAGGCCCTGATCCCAGACGATTTTAAAGCAAGCTACCCAAGTGCCATTAATGAAGATCCTTACGGTGGCGAAGAAGAGGAAGGTTTCATGTTCAACCGCGAATTAAATCTGGACAGCACCGAAGAGGAGGTGGAAGGCAGCCCTGCGCCTGAAGCCCCTCCGGGGGATGCTTCTTGCTGCATTGGCAAAGAGAGCCCCAACTTCCTTGAGGGTCAAACCAATGTGCCTCCCAGCCATGGTGATGACGACGGCGTGGTCAGCATCCCCCCCCAGCCATACAGGCCAGGTGACGCAGGGTTTCAGGTGAACTTCACAGACTGCTCCCACGATGGGGTCCTGGGAGGCCTCCTTGCCTATGAACTTGATCCCCATTACCTCTGTGACGGCCGAGACACCAGTAAAATGAACCTGGATAAGTGCTCGGATTCTACGAGTTACATGAGCAGCGCAGCGTCCACCAACTCCGACCGAACCCCGTCCCCTGCTGCTCTCGCAGGAGAAAAGTCCAAGAAGGCCGGGCAGAGCGCCTTGCGCTTCATCCGGCAGTACCCCTTCGCCCACCCCGCTATCTACTCTCTGCTGAGCGGGAGGACCCTGGTGGTGCTGGGAGAAGACAAGGCCACCGTGGAGAAGCTCATCACCGCCCTCTCCATTTTTGTCCCCAATTCCGGCGCCTACGCCAAGCCCGTGAAGCACTGGGCCACCTCGCCTTTGCAGATCACAGACTTTCAGAAGTGGAAGCTGGTGGGGCTCCAGAGGTAACATTTCCGGCCCCTGAGGGGGTTAGTTACAGAAACGTCCTGTCCTGTCCTGGCACATTTCCTCACCATATCACATCATGGAGAGAACTGCCTGCTCCTCCTGTCTCTGACCTCGCCATGTTGAGTGGCGAGATCTGAATGGGTCTCTGCTGGTATTGGCCGGCTGACTGGACTGGGCAGTGAGGTGTAGAAGTAGACGAGTGTTGTGTATGGGCATGTTTATCTTCCTTATATGTAAATATCCTGTTCAAATATGGTTTGAGAGATGTTCTTTACCCAACACTTGGTGGTCATAAGGAAGATGGATTGAAAGAAAGCTGAGCCTGGTGAACTATATTGAGAAATAAGGCTAGACTGGAGCAAAGTGCCTAACCTGTTTATTTATTCGGTTTCTGTAGCTGCCCATCTCAGCAAACAACTCTGGCAGGTGTGCCTGGCAGAACCAGCCAGTGGTCGGCTTCTTGTCTCCTGCCAACCAGTTGATCAGCTGACTGAAAATAAAAGGTTGCTGGTTTCCTGAGGAGAGAAAGAGGAACTTGCAGTTTTGCTAAAAATCACCAGTAACTTCCTCAAGTTTCAGTGGTTAGTGACGTGGCCAGGCTGAGATTTGAACAGCCACAATCATAGCTTCATTTATGTATTCAATTGGTTTGTCCACCCCTATTAATTTAGCAAACGAGGCAGTTGTGCAGATGTGACCTCCATATTCTGTTCTAGCCAATGCTGGGATATGGGGAAGGGGTTTAGGTAAACATAGATAGATAAGGGAGTTAACTGCTAAAAAGCAATAAGGTATCCTATTCTTTAACTAAGATCTCCCGAGAAAGTGCATCCGAGAAAGTGCATTAGAGAAGGACGAAGGTGCTTATGAAATCCTTTTCGATAGTGGGCATTGAGAGAGTTTAAAGTTGGCTCCTCCTCTTAAGACGCTTCGCTCTGTCTCAAGAGCACCTTTTGCCTTGCAACCTCCCCATTTACACCTGTTCCTTCTCTTAACAGGTCAACCTCTCCAGGTGGCCCCAACATGATGCATTCTCTCAGCCGATACAGCCGATACATCAGCGTGCTGGACGCCGACCACAAGACCCTCCGCTGTCCACAGTACCGAGGGCACCTGATCCTCCGGCTGGCCGACCACCGCACCCAGATCAAGCGGGGAAGCACCTACCACGTGCACGTCCAGACCCTCCTCACCCAGCTCTGCTCCAAGGCCTTCCTCTACGCTTTCTGCCATCACCTGCACCTCCCCATCCGTGAGGGAGAGACGGAGGACTCTGTCACTGTGCGGCGGGAGAACTTTTTGAAAGTCCAGCTGGGTCTGGCAAACGAGGACCGCAGAGTGGTCCAGTATCTGGCCGAGCTTCTGAAATTGCAGTACATTCAGGATCCCATCCGTGGGGTTAGCCCCGTGCTCAGGTTCGATTACCTGCCCAGCTCTTTGTACAAAATTTAGGTGGCATCCATAGCCTGCCCTGCCAATGTCCCTCCTCATCCCACATTCGCCTATGGCCATTAACAGGCTTCCACTGTTCCAGGACTGTCCCGTGGGAATCCTGAGAGCGATAGAGATTACAGTGAGACTCCAGACATTGGGCACCACTGCCAGGTTGCCCTTAAAAGGCAGAGGGGGCACGAATGTGGCAGGCAGTCATGCAGTGGAGGAAGCTGGGATACTGAATTTGAGCAAGTTCTTCCTGTCGGGTCTTTTGCAGATCGGTGGGATATCCCCAGCGCATCTCCTTGCATGTGGGATAATACTCCCAACGAATGTGAATTATTATTTGGGCTGTTGTCTGTCACATTTGAAATGAGAGGCCTTGTTGGTTTTAACTCCCCTTTTTCGAGCAGCGGGCAGTGTTCGGGAACCGAATATAAAGTTTCTGATTTGCTGAGGGGGCTTTGGAGGTTGAATTGCAGGTGGGGCGAAATCTGCATGGCGAGATGGGGGGGGGGAAGGGCGCGATCCGATTCAAAAGGGAAACTCGTGGTTGCGTTGCAGCTCTGAATGAGGAGAGGCTGCAGCTCTGAAGCCTGTTGAGGATGTGAATGTGGGTGGCCCTTGGGTAACAACCTAACGTGGCTTGGTTTTTGGGCAGGACAGAGCCTAAGAGTTGCTCAGACTGTCAGCTACATTGTGTAGACCCTCTTGTGACATTGAAACACTGCACTGTTTCCCATAATATGACGCCCGAGAGTTTTGAACCCCAAATTGGCCGGGCGGGTCAAGTTCCAGTGACCTGGCCAGCGTAGTCTATGGATGCACGCAGGCCCTCCAAAGATAACAATTCCTTTGCTCTAGATAGTGATTTAGATCTTGGCTAATAAAGGAAGCTGCTCAAGCAGCCCTCAGTTTGGTGGCTAAGAACATTGTAGATTGAGATCTTTGTTGTTTGCCCTTGAAAATATTCCAGCTCCTGCTGAAGACACGCCAGTTTTTCCTTCTGTGGAAGGTCAGGATTACACAAGACCAACCTTGTGAAAGCTTTTTGGCGTGCACTTTGTTTACTCATTTGAAAAAGATTCCCAACCCATCGATTTCTTGTGCCTCCCAATGAAATGCTTGGAGGGGGTTGGTTGTGTTGCCCATTTCGTTGATGTCATCCATACTGGCACAGCAACAAAGAATTGTTGTATTTCAAGAAGACCAGGGAGCAGATTTAGAAATGAAATGTTCCCATTTCTGGGCATATTTAAGAAACCCCTAAAACTTGTTTGTCTGCAATCCCCAAGAGTTGGCTGGAAGGCGTCATCCAGTTCTTTAGGCACCAGAGTGTTTTCAGAGGGCTTCTTTGACTTTGGGGCAGTCTTTCTCAACCTTGGCCGCTATCAGAGGCGTGGCTTGCTGGCTGGGGAACTCTGGGAGTTGAAGTCCACGCCTCTGGTAATGGCCAAGGTTGAGGAACACGGCTTTAGGAAAGCAGCTTGGTAGTCGGGTGGCTCTGCCCTTCCTTCGTGCCTTTTGAGAGCAATCTGGAGTCGCAATGTAGTCGCTGCGACTATACATAGACTTTGCTTGAGTTGATCTGGTGCTGGCTGGCCTGCCCTTGTAGTATCTGTAGACGTAGCACAGGCCTTCCAGGGCTCCCTGGAGAGAAAAGGCTCCCCCCACCCCCCCAAAGGACCTTTCCTCTTACTGCCAATTCCTGCACCGTCTTTGTCACTGTCACTTTCCAAGCAGCTTCTCTCATCTCTGCATGTTTGGTTTTCTGGTTTGGTCCCAGAGCTTTTGCATAGGTGGCGCTTAGGAGACAATGAAAACTGGGATCCTTCAGAGAAATCCAGGCAGCCTTCACCCATTCGTGCTATTAAGACACACCCTGAGCAAGAACTGGATGAAATAATATTCAACACCAAATGACTGTGACTTGAAAAAAAAAAAGAAGTGTATATTTAAAAAAGGAAATTATTTATTTGGGCGCAAATATTTTTTGAAATACAAATATATATAAATATATATATTGTTGTATTTTTTAAAGCTGATATAACCCATGCACTCGTGGTAAAATTCTTGATTTTATTGTGCTTAGTAAAAACTGTCCTGACGGTCTGTTTGGGCTTGTGCAGCTAGTACAGTGAAGGCAACTGTCGGTGGTGGGTGGGGAGGCAAACTGCGATCGGGGAGAAATTGGTGTCAAATATGTTGCTCAGCTTGTCATTAAAAGCGCCCCTTTCCTTGAACGGCACCTCTGCTTTTTGGGAACTGGAAGTACAAACCATGGGACAAGCTCAGGCGTACGAGAGAAAATTAAAATCCCCGCATTGTTTAGCTTCCTGCTTCCCTCCCTGGCCTGTCGTTAATTCTTCCAGAGAGGGCGGGTGCTAAGATTCGCCCTCCTTCCATTTCCTTGCCAGCTCCAATACATTTTTCTTTTTTAAAAGGGGGAAGGAACGGAATTTGGTTAAAAAGCTGATTAGAAAAGCAGAGGCCAAGCCAAGGGAAACCAAAGACAGGTATTGGGTGGGGGGGGGGGTTGTTTCCGTTGCAAGAGGGCAGCTGGGGTGGGGGTGGGGGGTGGCTGCCGTTCCAGGTGCGGCTCCTTTACAACACAGGCAAGCCAGGAAGCGGGAAGGAATTGGCGAAGGTCTCCACCTCCTGCTCAAGGGACCTGAGCAGCCCTCGATACTTCTCCTCCGTCACCAACTTCTCCTTGAACTCTTTCAGGGTGGCTTTGGGGCTCATGTCGCTCTGGACCTGCAAGGTGAGCTGTATACCTGCATGGGGGAAGAGAGACACCTGCCTAAGTGCCTCGTTGAAACAAGACTGAGGAATAGGGTAAATCTGGAAGGTTGCCCAAGAAAGAAGGGGTTCGCCTGGCTGGACTTTGCCGCCATGATTCCAGAGAAGGAGAGCCCCCTCCCCACTTCTCAGAGGAGTCTGTTCTAGGCTGAAGAATATCTTGCTTTGAAGGTGTAGAAAATTCTTCTTTACACTTGGTCTTGCTCTGCCCTCCCCTCCTCCCAAGTTCTCACTCGGTTCCCTTAAAGTCGGGCTCTCCAACCTTGGCAACTTTAAGGCTTGGCAACTTTAAGGCTCCAACCTTGGCAACTTTAAGGCTTGCGGACTTCCAACTCCCAACTGACTTTGTATAAATAATACAAAAGTATGAAGACTATTGCTTAACAAGTTGTAAGCCGCCCTGAGTCTTC
>JAHWGE010400970.1:0-10582 GCA_019457695.2 Chrysopelea ornata
ATTTACTGAGGGAAAACCCGGAATTCTCAGATTCGGGTTTTCCCAGGTGTGCCAGTTTACCTATCTTAGTAAATAGAACTTTGAACGATGCTTGCTTCAGAGTTTTTTCTTGGTGTTGGGGGAAATAGCTTTCCTTCACCATTATGTTCCTCTTCTTTATAAATTTTTTGTAAAACTCATATGTCACATTTCTCTTCCCCTCGTTCTGATGTATTATCTTTCCCTCATTGTTGTATAATTACACTAATTCATCTTCTATCTTTCTGTTTTTTCAATCTATAGGCCAACCAGCATCCCGGTTTGTTTGCGTTTTTTTTTCAATTGTTTATTTTATTTGCTGTGCCAGACCTTCCTTCTCAATAATGTTCATTTTGTGTTTAAGTCTATTTGTTGTTTCAGTTCCCATCTTTGTGGTTCCTTTTGTAATTATGTCTTGAGTCTACTGAGTTCTTCTAAACTTTTCTGTCGTTGCCTTTTTTGTTTATTTTCCTTGGCCATATAGGCAATTGCAATACCTCTCATAGGCTTTTGCCGTATCCCATAAGTTTTGATTGTTTGTGTCTTCTTTCTTGTTAACTCAAAAGAACAGATGCATTTGTGCTTCTGTTTTTAATTTAAATTCCTTATGATTCAAAATTGCTCTTTTTAAAGTCCACCTCTTTGTTTTCTTCTGTCCTTTCCATTCAATTTTAATAGGGTTGTGGTCTGCCCAACAATTTGCATCAATCATAATTTCCTCAACTTCCAAATTTAATTCTGTTGACAACCAAGCCATATCGATTCTAGACCACGATAGATGTTGACCCGAATAGTATGTGTATTGTTTTTTTCCCGGATTTCTCTCTCTCCAGATAACTTGAATGCTCAGTTCCTCTGCCATTTTAAAAAAGGTGTTAGGTAGTATTCTTCTGATACTACTGATACTGATACCTTTCCTTTTTTTTTTATCACTTCTATGCTCTAAATCTGTGTCTACATTACATAAACAGATGGAGTAAATTACCCTTCACATTTGGACATGGCTTTCCTTGTGGCAGCAAATAATTGTTTTCAGCCATTGGTGGAAGTATTTATTGTACAATTCACCCAACATACCAGGATTAATCATCAAGCTTGAATCTGCTAAGACAATTTTCTGGGCTCATAGAAAATGCTGAACTGCTTGCAGGTGGGTGTGTATGTCCACTAAATCACAACCCACTAGTTGTGCTTTTGTCTAGCATGTAGGAAACTCATATCAGTGTCTTAGTCTCTCAGTATCCTTCCCTTCCGGCCATTTGACTCTCGGTGTAGCCCTTTAGTGCTTTCAACAGGGATGGCTTAGGTCAGTGTTGGCGAACCTTTTCGGCACCGAGGAAAATGATCTTCCAGTTTCTGGTGTGCACATGTGCACTGGCCACCTAGTCTTCCGGTTCTGACACAGATGCACATGCAAAGACCAGCTGGCCACTGCGCATGTGTGCGCCAGAAATTGGAAGATTATTTTCCTGGCACACACATGCACACCGGGCGGCTGTTCTTCTGGTTTCTAGTGCTGCCATGCATGTGAAGACCAGCTGGCCGGGGCGCCCGAACCTGGAAGAACAGCAGGCAATGGCTCATGTGCCCAGAGAGATGGCTCTGCATGCCACTTCTGGCATGCATACCATTGGTTCGCCATAACGGGCTTAGATCCTATGCTGTGTCACAAAGAGAGCATGCTATAGCGTAGCTATGCTATGAGGGAATGAACTTGGGGTTGCTCTGATATTTGAAAGAACACTTGCAGCCAGTCAGAAATACTTAGCACCCCTACTTCTCTCATGCATGCATACTTTCCCTTGTAACTTTACTCATAGGCATACAAATACACAGTTGCCTGTGATAGGTGAGCCACACTGTGGAAAACTTAGCTTACAAGGAAAAATGCTAAGGCAATGGGAGGAGGGATGTAGGAGAAAAGTGATGAGCAACATGGACAATTGGCAGCTTATTATAAGCAGGCAAGAGGACTATCAGTCAATTGCCAGGGGCACAAACTACAGGTAGTCCTTGATTTACAAATACAATTGGATCTAGAATCTCAATTGTTGAGTGAAGCAGTCATTTAAACACAACACAACGTGACTGCTTTTTCGTTCTCTGCTCAAGTACAACTGGTACTTTTATTTGTAGACTTTAAGCAATTTCCTGGGTTGTTAAGTAGACAGAGCAAAGGAGCTGCCTATTTGGAACTGAAATCCTCTTGGCAGGCAGCCCTTTTGCTCTCAAAAGTTCCTGCAGCCCACCAAAGGATTTCAGCTGCTCGTATGCATGGAGGGGAAATCCTTCATTGGGCTGTAGGAACGAAGCTGAACTCCTGAAAATTTCAGCTCCATTCCCTCAGCTCCCAAAGGATTTCAGCTCCCTTTAGCCCTTTCACTTGAAATCTTTCCCCGCTGGCTTCTCAGTTGACTTTATGGGGAAGCAACTGATCATAGATGTGGACTGGTGGCCAAGCACTTGAAATGTGGCTGTGACTGTATGGGGACAACCTTTTATCTGGCAGAAGTACTTTATAGCCCACAAAACACCCTTTCTGATCATAACTGTGGTTGCTAAATGTCCTAAGTCAAGGACTAGCTGTATCCACAAACTACCGTGAGCAGTATATTCTGGTGGGAATCCTGCCTGAAGCTTGATAGCAACTAGGAAAGGAGCAACCAAAGTAAAACAGCAGCTCCTCCCAGAACTTTAGGGAAAGCTTTTTTGAGACTTTTATTTGAATTGAGTAATAAGGGCCGAGTGGTAAAAATATGTATGTGGGAACATCATAAATCTAGAAGGGCAGAGTTGACTCAGAGCAGTAGCCTGTTGGGGAAGGGGTGCAATACTATCAACCTGGTTCATAAACTGTATTGTGTACAGATTTTCTATGCCATGGTGCCCAGTTCTTGAAAACAAAGACCCCTCATAATTACTAGAAGCAGATCCATTGCTTTTTCTGCAAAGCAGGCAGGGATCCAGGTTAGGAATACAAAGGACTCCTTTATAAACACTTCTCTTAGTCTTTCACTTCTGCATTAAGACTAGTTCTTGGGAAATCTTGCTGAATTTTTGGATCACTGCACTCCCCATTTGGGACATGAAGTTCCAAACCAGTTATTAAAAGCAGGACATCTCATTAAACCAGATGGTCTTTATTTCAGTGCCAGTATTACAGATACAACACAAATGTCCCAGAAGAACAAATTCAAATGGAACCCAGGACTGACAGACTCAGGAAATGAAAGGGGGGGGGGGGTTTGGAGCGGGAAGCAGCTTTGCAGTGGAATTTGAGATGAGTCTTTCTGCAGCTAATGTGGGGCCCCCTCCATCTCTAAGACGTTTGCCCAGGAACACACTCTTCCTTTCTACTCATCCTACCACAGCTGACAGCCAAGGAACAGACAAAAGGAGGTCCGAGATTTGGGATGGGGCACATTGAAAAACGACTTGCTAGAGCAGTCAGTCTTGTCCATCATGATGCTTCTTCAAAGAGGCACTGGCCCAAAATGGGCTTGGCTTCACTGCCCAATGTCCTGCCAAATCCTCTAAGCAGCGTTTCTGTCCAGAACAGCAGATCCATACAGGGCTCAAATCACTGCTCACCAAGGGTGCAGTCATGTGTAGAAAAGGACCCCAACGTCAGGGGAACCCAAGGAAAAAAGAAGGGCACCAGCTTCCTTGAACAAAAGCGTCTAAAGATGGTAACCCGGTAAGAAGGAGCCAAGCCAAACCCAAACCCATCTCACCCACCCATCTGCTGGACATAAGGCGGCAATAGCAGCAGCAGCAGCAGCCCCCTTCTCAGGGGAGGGGGGAGAGAGCACATGTCCCAATGTGCCCCCCCCTTCCCCAAACAAGGGAACGTGGCGTCTGTGGTGGATGGGGCTCAGCAGTTCAGGAGGGGGAAGAGAGTGTGCAAGGTTCAAAAGAGAGATGCTTCAGGATGAGCAAGGCCAGTGCTCCTCGTCCTCAGCAGCAGCTCTCCCAGCCACAGGGAGGCTGAGGAACCTCTGGAGTCACAGGCTCTGCCCGACGTTCCTTTGGCCAACCAGGTAGGGTGAGGAGAGCAAAGCTCACTGCCAGGACTGGGGGGGGAAAGAGTTGACCTCTGCCAGGTCCTGCATTGCCGAGCCCTTGTGGTTGTATGTCAGCTTGATCCGCATGCGGAGCTGTTGCTGCAAAAAACCAGAGGTGAAAACTGAGCAGGGAATGGAGAGGAGCCAATGTCCAGCCCTAGACAGATAAGATACCAAGAGAGTAGTCGAGCGAAGAAGAAGCAAAAGCCGCAACTTCCTTTGCCCAAGGCTCTCTTGCTTCCTTTGTGCCTCCCTCTTCAAGCTGAACAACCCCTGCTAAAGGCCATCTGAAGGGAGGCTGGAGAACTCCCTCACTTGTGTACCTTTTGCGGATTCAGGACTTTGATGACTTGTGTGATGGTCCCTGTGTTAAATGCTGGGATGCTGCTGCTGCTCGGAGACAGAAGCTGCAGCTGGAATGTCTAGAGAGGAACAAATAAGGGAGCCAGGCTGATTTCCTGGCAATGCCAAACAAGCCTTCACAGAAACATTCTGCAAGGCTGCTCGCAGCAGTCTTCTGATCGCCAAACCACATCTTAGGTTAGCCTAAGACCTGACCCACCTTTGGTACCGCAGCCTGGAAAACAAAATCTGTCATGTCCACATCAGTGCTGTTGGAGGCCTGTATGGTGATGACGGTGACACTGGGGTTGGTGTTGGAGCGCTCAAAAGCAAAATCAATCTTCAGCCCGTTCTTGTTGTAGGCTGTGATTGGAGGAATGCCTGTGGAGAAGCAGCACCGCTCAAATCCTGGGACCACCTGCAACCTCCCTTACTTTTTAGAAGCTCAGATTTCAACACCCTCACAGGTGGGGATGTGAGGAACCAAGCTGCAGGGGAATGCCTGGCTTTTCTTTCATTCTCCTTTTAATTCTGGAGTAGTGTCCTGGCAACTCCCTGCAGTTTTCTTGGCAAGATCTTTGGAAGGGGTTTGTTATCTTTTCTCCTTCCTAAGGCTGGCCAAGGCCACCCAGCTGGCTTTGTGCCTAAGGTGGAACTAGAATTCACAGACTCCTGTTTCTAAGCTGATACCTTCACCATGATATCATGATGGCTCGAGAAAACTAAGTTATGGTAATCAATATTACACCACAACCCCCTTGCTAGAGTAGGTTTGATCAGCAATACTCTTCTGTTTTTGATTGGGGTTCTCATTCATCTTGGGAAATATCTTCAAAAGAAATGAGCTGTATACATTTCTATATGTTAGCAATCTCTTTCCATATATCAGCCTAGCTCCTCATGTCCAGAGCGTTCTACAGTCTCACCAGAAGGTATATCATTGAAGATGGGTGGTGAAGAAAGTCCGTCCAACAGAAATGGAGGCTGTGGTATCTGTGGGGCTGGAGCTGGAGGACCTGCAAAAGCAACACAGAAAGCCCTATGGCTCCCCAAAACTGTGTTTCCCACCATCAAAGTTTTCTCCCACCTGAACACAGTATTTCACCTGTTGTTGGATTGAGATCCCCAAGGAGGTCCAGCAGCTCCCCACCAGCAGAAGCTGCCTTGCTGGAAGGGGCTGTTGATATGACAGGAGTGATGTCATTGCTTCCCAAAAGATCCAGCAGGTCATTTGCCTAACGAAAAACACGGAGACAGCCCATTAATCTATCTAGACAAAAGAGCATGCCATTCAGAAGAAAACACCCAGGGAAGCAGCTAAGCAAGGGAATTTCTGAAGAGGAGTAGCAAGAAAACCTTCAACTGATATTATGGTAGTTTAAGTCACTCTTGCAGCCACTCTTTTCGAGAGCATGAATTCCACAAAACATTGACTTTTCTTACCTGGCTGGCTGGTGGCAGGCTGGACAGTGGCGGCTTGGTCTCCAAGACTGTTGGCTCTGCTTCCCCATTGGGCTGAGTAACATCTGTAGGACCGTTAGCTGCCAATTTCTCCAGAACTGGCATACGTTCAAGCAGAGCTGACCTGCAAGGGAGCAAGGTAATCAAATCCTATGGTTCTATTAACATGGAGAACTGCAGTAGAAGGCAATTAGCCCTGTTGCAGAGGATCTCTCTGATCAAGGAACAAGAATGGCCCAAAAATGCCTTTCTGTAGCAGAGGCACATCAAGCCATCAGTTAAGGTCTTTCAGCTGGCAGCTGTAATGTGTGTTTAGGACATAGCAAACAGATCAATAATAGAGGTTTTCTGTTAGGCACAACATACTGCACAAGAACAGTGCTATGTGAACTCAGCCAGAGATGTAGTTTTGCAGAGAATTTAGGAAGTGGCCAGTTACGGTTGATAAACACTCTCAGAGATGCATGGTAAGTATTCTTAAATTTCAGAAGTGTTTCTTAGATAATCTTATGCTGCCTACTACTATCTACCCATACTGGAAATGTGACTTCTAAACTAATTAGAAGATAATAACTATCCTCCAAAAAAGTATTTGCTCTTCAATAGAGCCGCTCATTATTTCAGGGCAATAGCAGGAGACCTGACTGAGCAAAGATAATGCACGAAGAGCTGCGATATCAAGTCTATCTTTCAGCAGGGGTCCCTCTTCACTCTTGTCACATGTATCTCAAGATGCACCATTGGACAATGAAGAGTTCGGAAAGGCAACAAGACCTGGGGCTCCAGTACTCACCTCATGTGGTCGTACTTTTTGAATAAGGCATTGTACTCCACTGCCCTCTGCTGGAGCTCCACATCAATGCTGCTGCCATATATAGAGACCACCTTCTTAATGCGACTACAGAGAGAGAAAGGGAAGAGGGAAGAAATGGTGAAGGCAGCAAAGAGCTTACTTTAGCAGGCCTGCCAGTCCCAAGCCTTTTGCTACAGCAGGTTCGAGGTGTAACTACCATGGCCCTGGTGGCACTGAATGGATTGCCCATGGAAACATCTGACCTCTGTCACAAAATTTTCCTCTGAGGTTCAACAGAGAACAGGGCGCTGGAGACTCCTCTTCCAAATGCCAGCTTCCTGGAGTGTTTGGCTCTTTTCAGAAGCCTTTAAGCAGAGCACTAGAGACTCAGCTGCAAAGGCAAACCTCTTCCATACCCCAGAGGACTCACTTGACTGTGCAAGTGAACCGCGTTGATAGTTTCATGATGGCGGTGAGGGCATAGCCCCGTGTCACTGATGCTGTCAAGTTGGAGACAAGGATACTTTCCAGAACATCAAGAACTTCATCCTCTGTGACCTGGGCAAACCAGAGGTTTGGACAGGGGTAAGGAACCAGGGAAAGCAGCCGCCTGGCCAAAACCTCACGCCCCAGAAACCACAACCATCCTCTTCCCTTCTCCAGTCAACAAACCTGGATTGGCTCTTCCTCCTCACACTGACC
Source organism: Chrysopelea ornata (assembly GCA_019457695.2). NCBI lineage: Eukaryota > Metazoa > Chordata > Lepidosauria > Squamata > Colubridae > Chrysopelea > Chrysopelea ornata. The sequence continues at coordinate 7,381 of JAHWGE010400970.1, forward strand.
GGATACCAAGAGATCTCCATATTCACCAATGCACCAGGAAGCCACCTGTACCAGGGGTTGCTAGCAGAGGAGAAGGAAAGGTGACAGTTGACAGTTCAGCCATATTCTCTACCAATCAAAAGAGTGTCCCCACCCACCCCCACAGGACTTACTTGGGAATAATCTCCCAGAATGGCTTTGTAGAGTTTCTGTACAGTGTAGGCATGCATCTCCATGCTGTTGGTAATGAGCTGGATAAGGTTGGGCACAGCATCATCACGAACGTAGCTCCCTGCCTGGAGTGGGTGGGGAAAAGTGACGGTATTCCATCTTAGCCACAGTTTGACAAGCTACAGATGTTGGATCAGCAAATTATATATCCGTGTGTGTGTGTGTGTGTGTTATACAAAAATATAATAGAACAGAGACCACTAATTCATAATTTTAAATCCTGTGGACCACTAATATGATCTGCCTAATGACCGGCAGGGTGGGCGTGGGTAGGTGGTCATGTGACTGGGTGGGTAGCCAACTCGATGTTGTGTCGAAAGGCGCCTCGCCAGCCTGTGCTCACCCCTCCCCTCCTGGGCTCCTTAGGTCCCCTACAGGAAGCAGTTGTTGGAGCTAAGCAGCCACCATGAGAAAGAGTTGGCAGATGGTCAGCCAATTTCGGGCCATGATGCAGTTCCACTGGAAAAAGGCCCTCTGGTTCTTTGCTACCAGCTGCACTTCCCTCCAGTCTTCGCTCAAAGCCCCACATCAGGAAGTCGAAGCAGACCCCAAGTCAGAATTTCTGTCCCCCTCCAACTCACACAAAAAGACCCCAAAGGGGGAGACTCTCTGCAGCAACACAAACGTTCATTGCACGTATCCGGCCCAGGGGCCATAGTTTGAAGGCCCCTGATTTAGTGCAATATAAAAAATGCAAATATTTTTTCTGCGGAACACCAAAATGTTCTCACGGACCACCAGTGGCCCACAGACCACCAGATGGTGACCTCTGTAATAGAATGTAAAGTTCAACTCTATAAGTCACTTACAATCAGACGGATTCCAAGTGGTCAGATAAAAGTGATTAAATTAATAAAATGCTATACCAGCATAATATAGTTTGCAAAATTTCATAGTTCAACTCTCCTCAAATCAGCTCAGTCAGTGACTGTTGGAAGTTATGATGGCACTGAACAAATGGTGGTTATGACCAGTCCTCAGAGTTCTGCCCATTCCAACAGCCTCTGATATGCACAATCAAGAGCTGCGCACTTGGCAACTCATTTCAGCTTCCCACTGATTGCTGTGCCCTGGTTGCTATTTGTGACTTTCCCTGTCAGCGCAGGGAAAGTCAGCGGCAGAGCCATCAGGGAAGGCCACAAGCCTCCCTATCTTCTCCTCTCATGAACAAGGGTCCACAACCTCCTTTCCGCAGACGGCTACTAGGCTGCGGCCCATAGGGAACCGAGCTGTGCAAGTGGCAGGCGAGTGTGTGGAGTTTCATTTGCGCATGTGGGGGGAGGGGGAGAAACTAGGTTGCATGCATGAAACCATCCAGTCAGTGGAGCCAGAAAGGTTGGGGAGTGCTGCCATAGCAGTCCTACACACACCCTCCAAACTTCATTGCACCTCCCTGATCGATGCCTCTCACACGTGCTCCTGCATCCTGCACCCCCTCCCACTTCCTCCCCCTTGCATTACTTAGCAATGGAAATTCCATTCCCAACTGCTGCCCCTCAGAAAAAGTGTTTTCCACTGCACATTGGTAGAATAAACAGAGAAAGTGCTGAGGGATTCTTAAGTGGCCTTGTAGTTCCGAGAGGGAGAAAGGGCTTCTAAACAGGTTGACGCAGCACCAACTTTTTAAAATGGTCTTCAATAATCTGCATTATTTGCAGATGGCTATTGCAAACAATAAAAATAATTTATTCAATTTATGAGTTGCCTGACTCCCAATGCCTGAGCAGTTTACTAATTGTTAAAAACATTTTAAAGAAGAAAACAATGTAAGTAAAAAGAACAGAGGCAGCAGAGGCTAACAAACCCAGATGGGAACACAAAAAAAGGTGTGTGTGTGTGTGTGTTTCAATCACACTTGTCAAAGGTCATGTGAAGGGCCAGGACTTCAGGGCCCTTTGAAACACCATTAGGGTGGGCTGTTCAAATCTTGGGGAGAATCTAATTTCCAAGGGCAGCACAGAGATAGATGGCACTATTTAATTGAAAAAAGTATGTCAGATTGAACCAGTCAGGCAAATCTTATAGGAGACAAGCAGTCCCTCAAGTAAGGCCCCAGGGCTTTACAGGCAGCACTTGAATCACACCCAGAAGCAAACTCATAATCAGTGTAACCCCTGTCATTTGTGGCATGCTTGGCTAACTGGGTCCTTCCTGCCCACATCCAGTTTCAATGCAGCCAGTCAGACTATGACGAGCAGAGCACAATTCCACTCTGCAGCCACTAAACAAGGATGCACCGGAAGAAGGCCTGTTGCCTGGCATACATGAAATCATAATGAAGCCTCTGTAGAAGCCAAACTTACCGTTGTCAAGACGCGCATGATTGTATCTATGTGCCAGCGTTTAGAAGGAGCATATCTGGAAAATCAACAAACATATGTTCAAAGAGGATTGTATGCCACTATCTGCTCGACAATTTCCAAATTTCTCCACATATTCAAGCACAATTACTGGAGAAATCTAGATTGTCTTGCAGACATTTGTGAACTAAAGTTAAACCCTACACTGGGGCAAAGGGGGATTTCTGGGGGAGCGATGATGATGATCATCGTTAGTTCAGTGCTCAATGGCATCTGGGCAATCTTGCAGTAAGTACGGCCTAACAACATGATTCCAGCACACAAATGTACCACCCTTTCTCCAATGGAGTGCAATTTCGGTAGCTGTTCAAGTCAACACAGCAGCTAAGAGTGGGATGGCAGAGCAAGAAGAGAGTTTCACTGCAAAGGGCAAAGAACCCATTATTTCCCTTGCTTACTGCAAAGGTCTCTCCAGTCAACAGCTTCTCATCCAGGCACTAGTAAAACCCAAGGTAGCCCTTTTACATGAGATAAAGCCTCTTATACAACCAATTAGTCAGCAGGCTTTCATACAACACAGCCTCTAAAGCAGGCAAGTCCAATCTGCAGACCTGGACAGCTAGTATTGCAGCCCCACAAAATCATACATTTTAAACATTATGCAATTTATATACATTAACTATATTATATAT
>JAHWGE010403483.1:0-10362 GCA_019457695.2 Chrysopelea ornata
TATTCTGTTTACTATTTTAACTAGAAACATCTGAGAAGGTTCCCAAATATATTATATAAACATAATGACCAAGCCAAGCTTTCCAAAATGTACTTCCTGGGTCTCAATTGCCTACATCAGTGCTTAACATAAGCATCTCCTATGGAGGTGAAGGAATTTATTCTCTTTAAAAACTAGTAGCAGTATTTTTATATGGTATCCAATTCCAAAAGAACCCTACAAGGATTATACTTTAAACACCAGAAAAACAATAAAGAGATAATCTGAACCATCCAAAGAACCACAATCCATATATTATAAAAAGGTACCACAGATAGGATCCCATAAACATCATCCCACAATTTTTCTTGATGTTGTCCTGGAAAAGCCAAGTAACTCATTTTCTCTGCCTACAAATAGAGATCAACCTACTTCCTCAAAGTTCTGTAGTTCATTCACCCAGAATTTTGCTCTCTGGAAACTGCTTCTGTCAGTAAGATCTGTGGAAAGAGGAAGTGTCAGGACTAGATCCCACCCCTGGAATTAAATAAAGCAGTTCCATTTATCCCTGCATAAGTAAACTATGTCAAGAAACCGGAAAGAGCAATTCAATTGAGAAAGTACAAGTATCTTCCTCAAGGGCTCTTAATAAAGCCAGTGTTGCCCTGACACCATAGCCATTTGGCTATTTTATGTGCATGTTAAGCAAGGTTATCAGATACTTGTCATTTTTATTGGCGCAATCTCCCAAGAGACCCAATTCATTAAATCACAACAGAATCTGAGTATCAAAGTACAATTCCAATTCTGGATACAGTAGTGCTTAAAAATGTGTTGTTCTTTCTGAATTTTCAGTATTTCTGCAAAAATATGTGGTATGTTTTCCGCACAAGCCATTATTAGATAGAAAAACCCAATTAAAAAAGTTAGAAATGTATATTTATTTATTTATTGAGGAAAACTGATTTAAAGGAAGATATTTGTATGCGACAAAAAATAAGTCAACCTTTGTTTTTGGTAACTAGTGAACTCTCCTTGAGCAGCAGTAACTGCAACTAAATATTTCCAATAACTATTGATCAGTCCCACATATGAGCTAGAGAAATTTTAGCCCATTCCTCCTTACAGAACAGCTTTCAGAAGTCTTCAGAAATCTCCTTTTGTCAAACTGTGACAGATTTCAAGGTTTTGCAAAAATCAGACTTCAGAGTGAATATCCAGAATTCTATATAAGGTAGGACCTTCCACATTCACACCTAATTATCAGCCCATTAATTGAACCAGCTGACTCTTAATTTCCCTGACCTGCTAATCCTAAAGGTTCACATAGTTTTACAATACAGAAATATGTAGCTTTACATAATTTTCTTTAATAAACCAATGAGCTAGAAGAAATAGTTGTCACTTCACAATTGTAATTGGGACCAGAAGCTCTGGTGCTAAGCAATGCAGTCAAGTGAAACATCATGTGACTAGACTCAAGACTCATGTCAATCCTGCTGCAGTCATTAAGCAAATCATCTACAGTCGCTGATGTCATTTGACCACAACTTGGGGCTCATACCAGCTTCCCCACTGAGTTGTTAGAAGCCAGCAATGAAGCTCACAAATAGGGATCATGTGACCATGGGATTGTTCTGACCCAGGTCGCCTAGGCAGAGGCAGGCTTCCGTAGAGTCCTTTATTGCTCTGCTAATTCCACAACAAATGGCCCGGTAAAGCTCCATCCCAAACTTCCCTGAAGGCAGCCACAAAGTCAATAATCACAACCCAAATCACAAAAGCAGTGAGGAAGTCCAAAAATAAAGTGAAAGTCCACAAAGCAAGGTCTGTAAGACATACACAAGGTTCCAGGTCCATGGGGCAAGGTCAAAGTCCACAAGCAAAGGTTGAATTCCACAGGCAGAAACACAATACAAGGCAGAGTTTTTCCAAGGCCAGGGAAATGCATGTCAAAGCAAAACAATTGTTCCGGACAAAGACAACTTCCTCTCCCCCTCGGCCTCTGTTTAAGTCAACCCAATCCTGTGTTCCTTGTGAGGAGGGATGGAGAGACCTTCTCCAGAGCAGCCTCATAGACCTCCTTTGGGCTTGTCTCCATTCTAGTCTTTGTGCCCTCGGATCAAGTGGGGGAGGTTGCTGTTCCTCATCAGAAGGGATCTGCTGCCTCTCAACATCACCACCTGTCTGCAGCCAATCCTACTCTGTGTCTGTGAGGGGCAGGCAGCTTACCGTCTGGTCGACCACATCCCCCAATGCCTGAGGGCCCTAGAACATCATCGTCCTTGGTTCCTGATCCCTCCAAACATTCCAGGGCAGCCATGCCAACCCCATCGGACAGTCCCAGTTCCAACTCCTCTTCCAAACTGGAATCAGATGGGGCCATGTCAGGGACAATGTGGTGATCATAAACACCTGCCAGTTGTGAAGTTTCCAAATCCTAATTGCATGACTGTGGGGATGCTGCAAAGGCCATAAGTTTGAGGACCAGTCATAAATTACCTTTTTCAGTGATGTTAAGTTCGGTTGCTGAACAGAACAGTCATTAACTCAAGACTATGTATAACTTATTTAACTGGACTGTCTTTATCGAGTTTTAGGATTTTTGTGGACAATAGATATTTTAGGTCCTAATTATGCAGAAATATTGAAAATTCAAAAAGTTTCACTTTTATGCACTACTGTACAGTATATGAAATTGTTTGATTAGAAAAAGAAAATCAGATTTTCCCCACTGATAATATATCCTGACCGGGACGAGTCTCACAATGCTGTATTAGATTTAAATATATAATATTTCCCGTTAAGCAGCTCAATTATGATTGCTGGGTGATCAAACAGAAGAATCGTTTCTATAGCACTGCCCTCAAACCCAGCTGTATTATAGATACAGCTCTTCCTTCCATTCTGGCCTTTTTAGCAATAGATTTTAGCTAGAGCCGATTACAAGATATTTTAGGGTGAAATGACTTTTTTCAAGTGGCAACATGGGATGAGGGAGCTAGATGAAAGTAGCAGGTGGTGTCTGAACAGTACCAAAAAAATGGCCTTTTCCAACTTGGCATTTTCTAATTGCACTTTCCCATGATTCCAAGCTAAGACATCAGCTTTGCTCTAGAAATCTGCCTGAACCAACATGCAAATAAATGTTTACCATAATATAAATGACAGCTTTATGCAAATGAATGCTTACCATAACATACAATGGCAGCTTTCGCTCCACGATAGTATATTCGGCTCATAGCTTCGTACCTCTCTGAGCCAGCTGTATCCTAGAGAAAGGAAATGGACAAGATTCAGATTTCCACTTAGTGGGAAAGTATGGCTCTACTTTACATAGTACTATGCATAATGCAATGCAAACATTGATTAAACATATCTACTGTCAGTATCGTGAAGTAAAATTAAGAAACTTTCTCTTTGTATAAATCACCTTGCATAACGTAAGTTCCATACGTGCTCTTGTTTTTTATTGTTTACTGTGCATAGCCCACATATCTATTATTTCAACTGTGACTTACCCAGATACCCAAGGTTACTGTGCGGCCTCCCACTGACATTACTTTAGCCACGAATGCAGCACCTATTGTCTAAAATAACAAAGGTAGATGTGAGCACAGCTATGGTATCTCTGTCAGTTTTGGAAAGCAGCTATATACACAGTCAAGTTACAACTATAATTGAGCCCAGAATTACAGCTGTAAGTTGCTGCGATTCTAACTTAAGGCATCATGTGAATAGATCCATTTTTAAAAATAGTTTTATAGTGGTTGCTAAGCAAATTTATTTCACCCAATGGACTTCCCCCACCCCCCAAACCAGAAGTAAACACCAGAAGCCAGCAAAAATGTTGTAAATGCAGTCATTTGACTGTGGGACCTTGCAAAGACCCTGTTGCCAAGTGCCCAAAATGTGATTATATTGATGGGGGGAGGTAGAGAGACACTACATCCGTATCGTTGAAAACATGTAGTAAGTAACTCTGGGGAAGTCTATCTTAACTTCAAACCAGTCATTAAACAACTGGTCATGAATCAAAGACTTATTTTAGAGGCAAATGTATCATATCCAAGCAACTCTGGCATAAATGATTTATAAACAGGAAAAACAAGTGTTTTAACATTTTCTCTTCTTATTGTGCATTACGGAGTGAAACATATACTGGTAGATAAGACACTATATATTGAGAATCAGTAACTTCTCAGAAAAAAATTAGCGAAGCTCCCTTAAACTGAAAGTAGATTTCTCTGCCCTAGTTAAAATGGCTCCTTTCTGAAATAGTTTCACTTCAGTTTATCAACCGCTCCCCATTTCACAATAAGTAATGTAAAAACTCATTCAAATTCAAATCCTGATGACTAGAGCCACAGGGTTGTCATTTATCTGTTTATTCACTCTCTACTTCTGAAATCCAATAGAACTATAATAGTAGTTCTATAATAGAATAGCAACAGAAGGATATTAAAAAGGTCATCAGGAACAACATCCAGGCCCAACCAAGAGCTGGGTTTTCATCTTGTATCAGGTCTCTTTTCTCAGAACTTTCTTTAATAGCTATGTTTTGTAGCACTCCTTAACACTCAGCAAGATAGGGGCTAGTCTAATCTTAAGAAATACAATATTTCAATTAAGTGACTGCAGCAAGGAAACTCGACTCTATAAATAAAAAAGGAGTTCTTGGCAGCATTTAGCAAAATGATTTGCCATTGCTTTCCTCCTGGATGTTTGGGGACTATCCAATGTAGCCAATGGCCCTGGGATTTCCCAGTTAATTTTTTATCTGAATGTCAATCAAGACTAACTCCGCTTAGCTGAAAATATCAGCTAATATTGATTAGATGTTGCTTATAACACTAAAATAAAATGAAGCCTGAGAATCCGAACTTAGTGAAATTTGGGGGAAGGAATGGATGGAATTGCGAAGGATTCAATCCAATTCACATGAAAAACTTTCAGCACAAAAAAAGACAAAACTCACATTTTGATAAGGTCCTACTAGGAAGCGGTTGTGAACATATCGCTCCACCAAGCTGGTCTTGCCGACGTACTCTTTGCCCAGCATCACAACTTTGGCATCCACACGCTGCCCGCTCATTCTCCTGCCCTCGCAGCCGAGTGTTGCCCTCCAGAGGGATCCAAAGCTCCCCCAACTCAGCCAAAGAGGTGCAGCTCAGTCAGGCAAGTTCACCTGAAGCAAGGAAAGGAGGAAGTGCAGTGATTCATCACAACAGAGAAGACATTTGACTAAAAGCTAAGGCATCCTTCTCTTCTGTTCTCCTTCTGTATTTGGCCACCGAGAGTGATGGTGCCTTGGATTAAGAGACCTAATAACCCCTTTTCTCACGAACGGCACACTAAATACTCCTACCTGGGAGAAGACAAAGTCGCCAGACCAGAAGCACAAGCTTTTTACCCTTTCAGTTCAGAGACTTCGCCTAATATCAGTAGCTAATAATCAGAAGCAGAATAGAGCTGGAAAAGACCCTAGAGGTCTTCTAGTCCAACCTCTGGCTTAAGCAGTGACTGTTCAAGTCTCTTCTTAAAAGCCTCCAGTGACGAAACACCCACAACGTCTGAAGGCAAGCAGATCTGCTGGTTGGCAGCTCGAGAGGCAGGAGGAATCCACCTCGGGGAAGCCCCGGCGCGAAAAGGAAGCCCTTGCCTGGATCCGAGGAATGGTTGGCCGGTGCAATTAGCATTACAGCGGAGCACGCCGGCTACGGACCACTTGTCCCAAGGACCAAGCACGGGCAGCAGCGCTGAACGAGGCCCTGCAGGTCCAGAGGGAAACGCTACGCGATACTCACCCCGGCCTCATGTCGCTGGAACCGGCCGACCGCCCTTACTGGAGACGAGGCGAAGACGGGCAGCGGCCTCCTTCCGGGCCGCCTCGGCCGAGCCAGCTTCCCAGGGCATACCCGGGGAGAGGGGCGGGGCTTCCCTCCGGGAGCGGAAGCGCGCTCTGGGAGGGGGCGTGGCCTGGGCCGAAAGCAGGAGGGGAGGAGGCCTCGGCGGAAGAAGCGCCGCCGCCGCCCCGCGGAAGTCGTTGCTGCTCTCCTGCCTCTGCATGGCGGCTGCGGTGCGCCTCCTGCAGCTGCTGCTCCCGCCGCCATCTTTAGCGCTGCCCACTCTGCGGGGACGGGACGGCGGGAGAGCGTGAGGCCGGGTCGGAGCAAGCCGAGCCGGGAGGCGCCTCCCCCGCTCTCCGCCGGCTCCTTCCTCCTCCTCCTCCTCCTCTCCCGTCTCCCGCCGGATCGGTGACCGCGGAGCCGATGGGGAAGTACTTCCTGACCCTGAGCGTCCTGAAAGGGCCGTGGGACCAAGTCTTCTCCGCCTTTTGGCAGCGCTACCCGAACCCTTACAGGTCAGGGGGAGCGCGCGGGAATGGATGGGGCGCCGCCTGCGGGGCGGGAGCCTCGTCTCCTGGCCGAGGGGGTGGGGGGCTCAGGGAGATGCGGGTGGGCGGAGGGGCACCGTAGTTGCACGGAGCAGGTCCTCCTTTCGGGGCCAAGAGGCGAGAGGGCTGCCCTTTGGAAACCTCGTCTCCTTCATCCCGCTCGCTATTGAAAAACCGCAGCTGCCTTGCGATCACTTCCCGAGTAAGTACGGGTGTGGCTCCGGCTGCAGTCTCGCTTTTGGGGCGGGGGGCGGGGGGGGGGAGCTCTGCGCCGGCCCGGGATTCCCGCCCCAGGGGTCAAAGCCACGGGCAGCTGATGGAGGCGAAGGGGAGAAAACGGAGGGATTGTAAATTCCCTTCACCCACCCACCCACCCCAATGGCGAAGAGGCCGCCGAGTGATGATCTCGCCCACTAGAGGGAGGAAGGGAGCGAGCGAGCCGAGCCCTTTTGTGGCTGCTTCGAGCGTCATTTTACAGTGGATTAAAGAGAGCTTTACTGCGAGTGGAAGCTGAAATAATAGGAAGTTGGGGTGATGTTTTTCTTGGCTGCCGTGTTTAGAAAGAAATTCAAAGATTCCTGTGGGAAAAGAATGATCAGTAATAATGGTCTGGCTCGGTTTAACTGGCGCTAGAAGAAACTGTTGTCAAAATGAGCCCTTAAGGAAAGACCCCAATAGAATAATACTTTATTTAGTTAGCAACTGCTTATCTTCTCAAGCCAGTAGGCAAAGCCTCTTATCCTGATCTCATTAACTTATAAGGTTAATCTTGGCCATTGTACTGTCCTATTTAACTTACTTTCCCTACTCTAACTTCTATATTTGGCTGAAGTAATTAAAAGGTGGTCGACCTAATTAAACAGGAGACCACTTCTCTTGCCCATTGGATTCTTTAATAAAATAAATGCATGCTAGTAGAACTGCAGGTCTGTCAAAAGTAAACCTGAAAGCACTGCTTCTCCATTTCTCTTTCCCAATCGGGACAGGCATGCTTTTGACAAAAGATTCTAGATGTGAAAATAGGGTAGCTAAGACAGAAATGGTATTATTTGACTCCACTGAATTGTGTGACTACATAAGTAGGGAGTGTTATACTGCTATTTAATTATAGTTGCACAACATAGGGTAGTATCTTAAGTTCTCTTTTGTCTTTTTTACCCAGCAAGCATGTCCTAACGGAAGATATCTTGCACCGAGAGGTGACCGATGACCAGAAACTGCTTTCCCGGAGGCTCCTAACCAAAACCAACCGGATGCCACGCTGGGCAGAGCACTTCTTTCCACCTAATGTTGGCCGCCATGTCTACATCCTAGAAGATTCCATTGTGGACCTACAGAATCGAACCATGACCACATTCACCTGGAACATTAACCATGCACGTCTTATGGTAACAGTAAAATGTTCTACATTTATTTACAGCCAGCCCTGCAACATAAAATGACTCAGAAGGTTTGGGGAAGTGATTGTTATTTTGGAATGCTGTCTCCCTTGCAGGTAGTGGAGGAGAGATGTGTTTACAGAGAGAACCCAGAAAACAGTAGCTGGACAGAAGTCAAGCGGGAAGCCTGGGTCTCCTCCCGTCTCTTTGGTGTTTCCCGTGCTATCCAGGTAAGGGAGCTACAGATCTGCGTTTGCATGACAGAGAAGAAACCGCTTGTAATAAACAATCTGGGACTACTGGTATCTAGCTGAAAAACCAGGCTGGTTGCTCAATATTTAAGCTGTCCTAATAAATAGAGAAGATGCTATTTTTATCTCTTTGCTTCTTGCTCAACTGGCTGTTCTCTTGTTTTAGGAATTTGGTTTGGCTAGATTCAAGAGCAATGTGACCAAGACTACTAAAGGTTTTGAGTATGTGCTAGGAAAAATGCAAGGTGGGTACATCTGTTATAGCAACTAAAAATGCAACATATAAAACGTAGATTAAGAAATTTTTTAATTGCTTTCTTGGACTTGTTGTAAGTAGCATAGGTAGTCCTCAACTTAAAACCACAATTGAGCCCAGAACTTCTGTTAATAAGTGAGACAGTTATATCCCATTTTACAACCTACTTTGCCACAGTTAAGTGAATCATTGCAGTTACTAAGTTATTAACAGTTAAGTGAATCTGGTTTCCTCACTGCATGTCAGAAAGTCACAAAAAATGATCACATGAACCCAGGATATAGCAACTGTCATAAATATATGCCAGTTGCCAAGTATTTGATTATGTGGCCATGGGGACCTGCAAAATCATAAAGAGTGAAAAACTGTCAAAAGTCACTTTTATTCAGTGCCATTGTCACTAAACAAATGATTGTAAGTTGAGGACTAGCTGTATTATAAATGTAAAATCATTCCGCATAGATAATGTCTGTTAAAAATTTATACAATATTTTCTAAAATTGGAACAAACTAGAGTTTTACAGAAAAACTAGGTACAGTGGATATTATTTACTTACTTCTGGACTTTTGGCTTATTGATTTTACAGGTGAAGCACCATCTAAAACACTAGTGGAAACTGCCAAGGAGACTGCCTTGGCAGTTACTGAGAAGGCAAAGGACTTTGCTGGCAAGGCAGCTACTACAAAAAAGCAACAGTACGTGTGAGAAAACAGTTTTTCCGCTGAAGGAACTAAATGCCACTGGCAAGAGTGGTACAATAATACTGGAAGGTTCACTTTAACTTAAGCTTCCCTTCCTTTGGAAGTTGACCAGAATGTCTGTAGATTTTATGTTTTTTTTAATTGAGACTGTACAAATCTGACAATCATCTTCTTTCTTAAAGGTGTAATTATCATTAAAAGAATAGACTTCAATTTATTTCAGTATCAGGATTTGTTTTTCATCAATGATTTAATTATCTTCCCATTTACATTTGCCTCTTATGCAACTCAAAAGCAAGCCTTTGTATATGAGACTTCAGAGAATTGGTAGCTATTGGTGAATAAATATTACAAATTACTGAGGTTAGGTTACAATTAAAAATACTATAGTTATCAAAAACCCACTGAGTACATCTTAAGGTGGTTCACATGTCAAAAGGTTAGAAAAACCTACATTTTGCAATGGCAAAAGGTCTCTTGAAGCAACTTTAATATTAGTCCATTCAACAAGACCCATTCATATAAAAAAACCTGAACATAGCATTTACCTGTTGTAATATGGATTTTTAAAATTCTCCCTGTAGAAAAGAGCTAAATGTATATTTTGTTTAAAATGCCTGGGAGTCCTCACCAGCCCAAGTCTCTGCAGAATGGACTTGCCTGTTCCACAAATCTTAACTAGGATGGGGCATAAGATGCAGCTATCCAAATCAAGTGTGTATCAATTATTTTTGAAAACTCTTCTCTTGCCACCATGTGTTACATGTAGTTAGCCAGCTTCAGTATGTAACTCTCTTAACAATTGTCCTTGTTGGTTTTGTGAAGAAAGTGGAGATGCAAGACTTGGTTTGATGAGGAGGTGCGTAGTCTTTTTTGTAAGAAAGGGGGGTTCCTCTTTACTTACAGAAAACAAGTCTTATAAACCATGTATCAGTTTACCCTGTCATGAGGTAATTTCTGAAAAGCTTGAAGCTTGTCTAGATGAATGTTGTCCTCCTAACTGAACTTCTGTCCATAACCAGAAGTTGCTGACATTGGAATAGCTGTGCTCCTGCTGAGTACTGAAGGCAGCCATGACATCTCCAATGCTAGCAGATGCCAGGCTTTCTACATCCACTTCATCTTCTGCAACAGAAAACAACAAACAAAACCCCACTTAGCATTATGCTTTATTCAAATGGAATGCAGTATCTCTTATACAAGTTTCCTTTTCAACATAGGCATAGCCAGTTTTCCTAGGTAAAGATAAAGGTTCCCCTCGCACATACGTGCTAGTTTTCTCGACTCTAGGGGGCGGTGCTCATCTCCATTTCAAAGCCGAAAAGCCAGTGCTGTCCGAAGACGTCTCTGTGGTCATGTGGCCGGCATGACTCAACGCCAAAGGCGCATGGAACATTG
>JAHWGE010410561.1:0-11812 GCA_019457695.2 Chrysopelea ornata
CCATTGCTTCTTGTCCTGCCTTCGGTGCTTTGGAGAATAGTAATTGGGTCAAGTAGTTTAAGAACACAACACACCAGGTATAACAATAACACTAGTATAACAATAACACTGGTATAGTTGTATTTTTGTAATAATCATTAAGCAAAATAAATTGTTACTATTGTTCTCTAGCATAAATAATAAATAAAAAAAGGAGCCAGTATGGCTAAGGCACCTGGATAAAAATCATTAAACCATGAGTTCTTGCCCCTTCTTGGACACAAAGCCAGCTGGGTGACCTTGGACCAGTCACTTTTTCTCTGCCCTTGGAGGGAAGCAATGGCAAACCACTTCTGGGGAAAAAATCTGGACAAGAAAACTGCATGGATTTGTCCAAGCGCTCTCCAAAAATTGGACATGATTGAACAGAAGAAAAAGAAAAGCATAAATATGAGACAAACTACATAACTACAAGACAAAAGTAGAAATCATGGCAGCTAGCATGCAACAGCATAATGTGCAGGTCTAGTCCTATTTGGACCTGTCTATAGACATGAGCCCAGTCTCTACCTGGTGAGTGGATTTTTGTTGTCTGGTGCCAGAGAAGATTGTAAATATTTTAAATGGATATTCCATGTTCCCAAGTTAAATATTAGTTTGGTTTTAACGTTGTTATGTTTATCTACATACTGTTTTCATGTTACAGAACTTAAATAATCCTGACACGGTCTGCTATGTATTTGGTCAGTTAGTATCTACATTTCAGAAATGAAATCTCACTTTATATGTCAAGAAATTCTATGGAATTTATTTTGGTTGCAAAGTGAATAACTAAAATAAGAATTGGACCCCTCATATTTGGTATGTGACATTGACATATGTCACACTGTGACTTTTAACAGGATGATTAAAGGGTTCATATTGAATTTGTTTGCCATTCCTGTGGTTTGGAAAGAGCCAAATGACTATTCATCAGATTGTTAGTGTTTCTGCCTAACCAGCACAATGATGATGAATTTAATCAGTTTCTTCTTCCAAGAAGATGAGCTAGTACTTTATAAAGAAGTTCTGTTCTAGAGAATCTTAGCCATTATAAATAAGTGGTGCTTGGTCACTGGCTCTTGAAAAACAGTTTGAAAGCTTTCCTTTTTCATAATGGAAATAAATTACATCTATACCATTAGCCCATGTTGCTAACATGAAAGAATCATATGAGAACCTAAAACTACTTTTAGAAAACATTAAGTATGAAAAATATAAATGAAAATGTGTAGAGAACTGAAGGTCATTACACTTCTGCTTGGCCTGCAGCTCAAATATGCAAAATAAGGTTTTTTTCTGTGTGAGTGAAACAGTAGGTACAGGATAAACTATTATGTTCAGAAAAATTACCCAAATGTATCTCAGTTGTTCCAGGAAAAACAATTGTGGTAATCAGTCCCCTTATAGACCCTGAAATGCTCTTCCTCCTTCCTTTGCAAATCAAACTTGGGCTTATAAAAACTTCCTTAAAGTGATGGGTAAAACAGAAACTGGATTCATGTAGTTGAGAAATAAATTTCTCGGGTTTAATGATGCAAAGATTAAAGAAAGTATTTTTGTAGGTTCTCAGAAAAAGAAGCAATAGAAGATTATTTTATTGTTCAAATTTGATGTAGGTTTAAGTGACATTGAAAAGACTGCATGGCAATCATTCAAAAATATCTGCAAAACCTTTGGAAAATTATAAAGCAAGAAACTATCATGGAATAATGACTGATCTGAAGCTGTACCAAGCTATGGGATATAAAACAATGATTTCATAGACTCTCACGTGAACTTTTTTCCTGACAACTCAGGCACATTCATTGCAAGGGTAGTGAACCATTTCACTAGGCTATTTCAAAAATGGAAAAATACCATTGCAAGTAAGGTCCAGTATCCTGATTGGCTGCTGCTGGACCCTTAGGAGAGATATTCCTGAAGTGATGTTCTTCAAAAAAATAAACCCTGCTTCACTGAGGAAAAAGAATAAGAACACACAATACAAAATATAGTGATCTAACAATTGAAATGCTTAGGTTATAGAAAATATCTTTTATTATCCCTTTGGCTGAAGAGGCTGTAAAAAAATGCTTTTAAAGGGTTCTGGCAATGGAGGTCAGGCAACTCAGCTGGGATTGCCAGAACCCTTTAAAAGCATTTTTTCTACAACCTCTTGGTCTGAAAAGGCTGTAAAAAATGCTTTCAAAGGGTTCTGACGATACCAGCTGAGCCATGCCATCATCAGAGGCTTTTATTTTCACTTTTAAAAGCATTTTTTTTGGCCGAAGTGTTATAGAAATGAGGCCACACCAGCTATTTGTCGAAGGGAAAGATTTATTGTGCAAGATTCAGGAGAGATAGCTCAAGCAAAGCCTGAACATCGAAAAGCTGTTACATCTCAGCTTATATACTTTATAGAGCAGGATACACATCTTTCAATGCACAATCACCATTTAAGGATGTAACATAACAATTTTCTTGTTCCTTTCCAACTTATTAAGTTTTTCTTACATATCCATTTTATTCTCCCCTTTGGGACTCTTCTGACTTTTCAAGAAGAGTTCCATAATCATCTGTACCTGTAATTTTCTGATACTCCCACATGGCCATCACTTGAGCTACCGCCTCCCTCTTTGCCAACAGAGAAAAACTGCCTGATACGGATTTTATAACAATAGGTAATACACAAGGTAAAATCACACATTCAACAACAACCAGACCTATAAGTGCTACTATCATTTGTAGCCCCGGGAGTTTAGGAAACCAGCCTGAAAAGGCATCTGCTAAATTAAACCCCTTCCAGAAGTTTGGACTGGAACATGGGCTATTTTTACCATTTTGTTAGTTATCTCCTTAATAACCTTGCCACTGTCATCTATTTCAATACAGCAGTTAGACAAATTGAACTTGCCACATACTCCTCCTTCCTTGGCTAGGAGGTAATCCAGGGCTAAGCCATTCTGCATAATATAGGTTCTGGACTTTATACTTTCAGCGGCCAACTTAGTTAGGCCTTTCACAGTTTCATTTGTTATTATCTCTACTACAGCTTGTAACCTAATTAAGCGGTTTAACAGGTAAATGGGAGTACGATATCCATACATGCCGTCCTCTGCCCAGGTGGCTGGTCCATACACTAGTATGATTCTCTCCAGAGGCCATTCATTGTCCTTCCAATGACCTAGCTTTACCTTGTCTATTAATGTGGTGTCAGTGGCTGCCCTCCTGTCTCGGATATTTCCCACTTCATCATATACTGGTACCCCCAACACCTGTCATTGACTGAGGGGCAACAGGAAAAATCTGGGCCGTATTATTCCCAAAGCACATGCACCGCAACAATTAGCTGGAAGTTGACTATAGGCATACTTCCCACATATCCAATACATACCGTCAGGGGCTAACCAAATAAGATAGGTGGTTTGAGGCTTGGAGATATAGGGGCTCATAAGTGTAACATCCATTAAGGCTTTCGCATCTGGTGTGGGCTGCTTTCCCTTTCCTGACCACCATTTGCCATTATTCCAGGTGGCCAGACACATCAACTCTCCCACCTGATGGCATCCTGTGGTACGGTTCCATCCATAACAGACTGATCCTACCGGGTTTGTTGTCAGGGCCCAGTTACCATCCTTGCCTGGGGTTGTGGTGAGGTTTCCCCCTCATTTCATTTCTACACACATCTCGGTTTTTCCCAGATTCTCACTTGGTGTTCTAACTGCTCGGTGCCCACGAATCCCATTACGGTATTGATACACAGCGATGGCCCACAATGACAGATGTAATCGGACCTTGCATAATCCCACCCATCCCCTTTTTAACTGCCAGGGAGTTATTGTTCGCCTGCTACATAGAAGGGAGGGTTCTCCGCAGTTCATTGACAACAAAGGCAATCCAGTGGGAGTCAAAGGATGGCAACACACCCCAATTCTAAACAGTTTCCCTATGTGTCGGCATACATCTGAGTTTCCAGGTCCTTTCTCCATACATGCTATGGAAATGTGTAAATTAAATCTAGTAGGGTCATTACAGGGATGGGGCCATCTATCCTCCCAGTAGGCTGAGTCCAATCTAAGTAGACTGTTGGTCCCACAATCCGTCCTTCCTATTGGATCCCTCAAAACGATACTTCGTTTAGGGGCCCACTCGCCTAAATTCTCAATACACACACCATTCCCTTCCCATTGTACTCCACATCCAAATACCATAATCATTAATATAAGTTCCAGCTCCATTCTTCTGCTATGCATAGAGGATCAGCTTCCGGGGTTAACCCGCAAAGCTCTTCAACACCATGCACAGAGAACTATTGCTGGTAAGGTTCAGCAGAGTGCCCTTTTAGTAATGCAAAAGATGCAGACGAGCAAAGATACTACTAATATCACATTGCGATTATAAGATATATGTGATTCAAACTCATTTATGTTTGAGCCGAAGAACCAAGGGTTTGTCTGTGGATTGCGTTTCCCACTGGACCGGATCATTCTGAGCAGCTTCTTTCAGTCTGGTCCAGTGGATCCATGATTTAGACTATAAGGTTTTGACTATAATGGGAGAGCACATAACCACAGTATACAGCCCTTTCCATCTAGATGTCAGGGGGTCATTTTTCCAATGCTTCACCTATACTCTATCCCCTGGTTTAAAGAGATGGCACTTGGTTGTTAACAATGGTGGTGTTTGTTCACCCACATACTTCCTTATGGCCTCTATCTGTGTATTTAGCCCTTGTAATTGCTTAATCAATTCCTTATTTCCTATTCCCCCCCCAACTCTGGCCATCCGACAACATCGTGCCATAAGATTGTTGGAGGTCTGCCCTTCATCATTTTGAAGGGGGAAAAGTGATATTTTGCTCTATTCCCTTTTTACAAAGGGCACACTGGTTAGGCCCGAGGGCGACTCCCCCTATTGCTGCGGCCAGCAGTTCCACTTCTCTCTGCATGCGACTCTCCTTTCTCCTCTTCTCAACCTTCTCTCTGTTCACATATACCTTTCTGGCAATCTCTACTAATTAACTCGTATTCATTCCCAACGCTCCCTTTTGTCTTTGTAACTTCCTCCTAATGTACTCTGAGCGATAAATTTTTCATTTAACATGGCTAAATTCTGAGGGCCCCGTATGTCAATTTGGGCGTACTGCTCATATGCCTCAATTAATCTTTGTAGGAAAGCTTCCGGGCTCTCATTAAGTTCCTGGATGACAGTGGCCAGCTTGGAGAAATTCACTGGGGGTTTTCCTGCTCTACGGAGTGCTTCAACCACCAGGGCTCGATATTCTATCAGCAAGGTCATGTGGACGGGATTTTCGGGTCCCACTGAGGGTTTTCCTCCGCAGCCCAGTCTCTCCTCTCATTAAGTTGATCATCATTAGGGAACCTCTGCTTCAGGATTTTGTCCCTTGCTGCCCTCCATTTTTCACTATCTTCTGGACTCAGGAGGGTTCCTAGTAATTGTTTTACATCATTCCAAGTTGGTAGGTGGGTCTGCATTATGCTTTGTACTAGGTCCACCACTTCCCTAGGTTTCTGAGAAAATGATCCATAATGTTGTTTCCAGTTCAGTAGATCTATAGTTGTGAAGGGAATTTTCCAGTATACTGGAAAATGGATACTATTTGGGGCAATCCCTGTGGGTCAGTGATCCTCTGATCTAATTGTCTTAATGGTGCCACAAAGTCAGCTTCTAGTTCTTGAATTTGAATCAGAGTCTGAATCAGATTGATTTTCCCTTTTCAGGACCTTGGGATCCTTTTTTAGTTTGGGTCTGACTACCGGTCCCTGGGGTTGGATTGAGAACTGTCGGACTGGTAGAGGTTGAGGTGAAGGTGGATATGGATATGGAGGGGTATAAGGTGGTGGTTTCATGTCTTCCTCTATTCCCTCTGTTAAAATCTCCTTCTTAGTTTCCTTGACAGTAGGCTAATTAGGTTTCTTCTTAGGGACCTGGGCTAGGGTGCAGCTGACACACACCCTCATCCATTCAGCCTTACATTTTTTCAGCCAATCTGGGTTTTGCTGAGCAGAAATCTATCATGATCAATGTATTGGTACCGATCAGGGTGACCCTGATCAGGGTCAGTCACTATTTGATGGACTAAGCTTATTATTTGAAGATGTAGGGTCCCTCCCAGGGGCCACCCTATGACAAAGGTGGGCCATTCACTCTCACAAAACTTATATAATGTGAATTTATCTGCCTGGGGGTCTCCATAGTCTCCATTAAATGCCTTCTGAAAATTATCCAACATACATTGAAGCGGAGTCCTTGGGACACTGTTTCTTCCACCCATTCCTAACACACTACTAGTGACCCTGGGTGCCGGACACTCAGCGGTCACCTTCAGGAACTGCACTGGTTTAACCTCCCACACACAAACCTACATGGACTTCATTAGGAATGGTGTCCCGAGTCCAGGGCAGGGATCAGGCACCCTCTTCTACTCTCAAGCGGAGTAGGTACACAACACTAAAATATACTTGCCTGCCGGCAGGTCTTCCCTCTCTCATGTCCTGGCCAGGATTTGTTCAGACTCTTTCTTTCCCTTTCTCACGAAAAGGTCCTTAGGCTGGCTGGCTGTGTTTGTGTCGGTGATGGCTTCCTCTCTCCGCCCTTCAGGATTCAATTGGCTCCGTGGCACCTGAAGTGGCGGGTGAATGCTGCCCCCGCCGAGACGAGTTCCTTGCCGCCCCAAGCGAAAAATCACCTGATATGTCTTGCCTGCAATCGCCAGAAAATGTTATAGAAATGAGGCCACACCAGTTGTTTGTCGAAAGGAAAGATTTATTGTGCAAGATTCAAGAGCGATATCTCAAGCAAAGCCTAAACATTGAAAAGCTGTTACATCTCAGCTTATATACTTTATAGAACAGGATACACATCTTTCAATGCACAATCACCATTTAAGGATGTAACATAACAATTTTCTTGTTCCTTTCCAACTTATTAAGTTTTTCTTACATATCCATTTTAGAAGAAAAAATGCTTTTAAAAGTGAAAAAATCACACCTCTGATGATCGCGCGCCTTAGCTGGGTATGTGGGGGGAAGACAGGGATTTTTGCTACTGGTTCTTCGAACCACCCGCCGCCATCATTACTGGATCAGGCAATCCGGTCCAAACCAGGAGCATTTCACCCCTGCTTCCAACTCTATTATTCTGTTCTACATATGTCTTGCATATAACATAATAGATATATAGAGCCAGCCTACTTCTCAGAATACTCTACAATTAGTGCTGATTTAATCTGAAGTCTACAATAAGTCTGTTTCATTGTTGACTTGTCAAGGTCTGCCAAACTGCCAATTTTAATGAACATAGACAAGAAAAAATGTAATTGAAGCATATGGCTAAAAGAGAGATTCATTTTATGTGCTTAGTAATACTTCCTGATTTCTGTTTTTAGTTTTGTCCCTCACTCTTTTACCTTTGAAACAAGCATTTGCAAATTCAGGAGATACAGTTAAAGATTCAAATTTGGATGAGCAATTTAAAATGTATACACTGGATATAGCAGGCCACAAATAATTTTAGAAAACTCTAGATAGTGCTTTGCAAGATTGGCCCTTTCCCCAAGTTACAAACATCACTTTTTTCTGGCCTCAGAACTTGTGCCAATTATATATATAATGCATCTATATAATCCAATTTCTAAATCATTATGTTAATTAAAAAACCGAATCTCTGTAAGTCAAAATCAAGTACCACTAGGTTATGTGAAAGTAAATTTCACTAAATAGAGTGAGACACTTCCAATTATTTATATAGGATTGAAATGTAACAGTGATTTCAGTTGCTACTCTCTCATGCTGGACAAATACTTGAGAAGAAGGAGAAATCTTGACTAATAGTGAATTCCAATTCTGTTTAGCATATTATTTGCTTGCCATGTAGGTATTCAAGAACGAGACAAGAGAAGAATGGGGACTTTATTTGTAGCTTAGGAGAGACAATGGAGAAGAACCCTCTAGCATCAAGCAGGTAAAAGACAATGAATATAGGATGGTCTTGATATCTTTGGAGTCTTTTTTCAAGATGAACACAAGGAGGGTTGTTTGCATATATCTGAGGCTCTCCCCTATTTTCCTATGGTAAGCATAATCTTTCTTGTGTAGATTCCATCTAGCTTTCATGCAAATAGTTTTATGTCCAATATCATCAATATGAGTCCTAAATGTTAGGATTACTTTTATATTATCTCTCTGTTTAATGTCATTTTTGCAGTTTTCAGGAATAATTGTTTTTCTGCAAAAATGCACTTGTTCATGGTCAGCTCATTTTTGGGATAATCTAAACTATTTAAACAACTTTCTTTCTTAGAATTTTATCTGCTCCTTTCTAAATGGATTGCTATTTTCTCAACTATAAAAATTGTATTTTGTTCCAAAGCATCTAGAACAATATTTAAATAATCAATTTCCATTTTGCATATCATTATATGCTGGTTTTATGTTCCTTTAAAGAGGATTAAGCTTTGTCTGAATATTTTGACTGCATACATCCTCCTGTTAGCAATCATTATTTTTCTTGATTATGCATCATGTTGTAGTAAAATTATATACCCATCTTTAAAGAACTAAAAGTCCAAGACTTGCAGTCCAAGTCTTGGACTGCAAGACTGCAACCAAGTTTCTTTATTGGCATGCAAAGAATATGGTGATCACTGGGCCTGACCAGCTGATCAAGTTACCAAAACACCCCAAATGTTCAACACTGAGGTGGGAGGATGGCGCAGAGATGTCATGAATAATTCATGGCCATTAGATGAAGGGCATTCTTTGAATAAGTTAGATAGAAGATCCTCAACATGTGTCTTGTCTTGGAATGATTCTGCCCATTCACATTGACTTATCATAACATCAATACCATTTGTATATTTGATTATAATTTATCATGGCAATGGGACAATCTTCCTAGCATTTCACTTCTAGGAAATATCATGTTTAGAGTTGTGACAGAGTTGTTATCTGTCACCTACAGCAATAACCCAGGATTAGAATAGAGCAGAGCAGAGCAGAGCAGAACACAACAGAATGCATTTTTTGTCCAAGTGTGATTAGGCACAAGGAATTTGTCTCCAGTGTACATGCAAAGCAATATAGTAATCATCATCATCATCATCATCACAATAATAATACCAATAAGAGGGGAATAGTAAAGAAGATAATAATGCTACAACTAAACAACATGGGTAAATGTACATAGACATTAGTACTATGAGAATTACGTGTTCAGCAGAGTGACAGCACAAGGGAAGAAATTGCCTCTGTGTCTACTTGTTTTGGCATGCAATGCCTTATAGCAGTGTCCCGAGGGGAGGAGTTGAAACAGTTTATGTCCAGCATGTGATGTGTCTATAGATATTTTCTCAGCCCTCGTCCTGACCCGCACCCCCTACAGCTTTCTGTGGAAGGCAGCCTGGTTGCAATTGTTCTTTCTGCAGTTCTAACTATTAGTTGGAGTCTGTACTGTCCTGTTCAGCCACTGTAAAAGATAGTTATAGAAGTACAATGACAGACTCAATAATTCCTCTGCAAAACTGAATCAACAGCTCATGGGGCAGTCTGAACTTCCTGAGTTGATGCAGGAAGAAGATTCTTTGTTGTGCTTTTTAAATGATACCATGTTTCCCCAAAAATAAGACAGGGTCTTATTTTCTTTTGACCCCACAAATAAGGCTTGGCCTTATTATCATGGGGTCTTATTATTTTGGGAGTGCAGGACGTGGCGAGTGTGGGACTGGATGTCCTGTCGCTGCTGTCACCTCTCCTTCCTTTTCTTCACACCAGCTGAGCAGCCCAACGCATCCCATCCCATCCTAAATGGCAACATTAGGATGGCCTTTTCCCGCTGTCTCTTTATTGAGAGTGGTGGTGGGGCAGGGGAGAAGCGAGAAGTGTGGAATGGGACATGGCTTCCCTTGCCGTCTCTTCTCCCGCCCTTTGCTTGTCATGACAGGGCTCCTGCTCCTCGCTTAGCCACCTGCCCCCTTTAGGGATGCAGTTTGGGGGGAGCAGGTAGGGTGGGTGAGAAGTGGGATGCGTAGCTTATCTTTCCAGCTCCATTGCGTTCCTCGCTGTTGTGTCCAGGGAAACACGCTGTAAAAGAAAGCCTTCTCGCGAGTTCAATCAAGCTTCTCAAACTCACAGGAAGGTCTTTTTTTACAGCATGTTTCCCTGGACACAACAGTGAGGACAGTGACGGAGCTTGAAAGGTAAAATGTGCGTCCCACTTCTCACCCACCCTATCTGCCACTCCAAAATTGCATCCCTAAAGGGGGCAAGTGGCTAAGCGAGGGGCAGGAGCCCTGTCATGCCTGGTGAGAAGGGGAGAAGAGATGGCAGGGGAAGCCACGTCTCTCTCCATGCATCTTGCTTCTCCCCTGCCCCACCACCCTTCTCAATAAAGTGACGGCAGGAAGGGAAGCAGCCAGGCTGCTGTTGCCATTGGGGTGGGGTAGGACACATTGGGCTGCTCGGCTGGCGCAAAGACCAGGGAGGGGAGGGCATGTTCCTGCCTCCCCCCCCGCCTCCTCAACTCATTTTGGTTGCGCGGCAAGCCACAAGAGGAAATGGCGGGATTGGCTGCATATGTGTGTAAATAGTTGGTTTGGGGGGGTTATTTTGCAGGGGTGGCTTATATTTTTGCATTCACTGAAAAGCCTGATGGGGCTTATTATCTGAACATGTCTTATTTTCAGAGAAACATGTTAGTTCTAATGTTAGGTGTCCATTTCAAATCCTGGGAGATTTGAACACAAACACTTGATGGATTCTACTGCTGATACTGTACTGTCCAGTATAGTAAGAGGTGATAGAATAGAAGGACTCCTCCTAAAATCCACTATCATCTCGATAGTTCTAAGCATATTCAGTTCCAGATTGTTCTGGCTGCACCACAGGGCTAATTGTTCATCCTCTTGTCTATATACAGACTCATCACCATCTCGAATGAGACCAATGCTTGTTCTATCATCTGCAAACTTTACTACTTTAACAGAGGAATCCCTAGAGATGAATTCATTGCAGTCATATAGAGGGAAGAGCAATGGAGAGAGCTCACAGTCCTGAGGGGCATCTGCCCTAATTGCCTGGATATTAAATGTAATTTTCTCTAGCTTCACCTGTTTCCTATCTGTCAGAAAACTAATAATCCACCTACAAGTATGGACAGGCACAACTAGCTGAATCAGTGTAGAGTGAAGAATTTCTGAAATGTTGATATTGAATGCCAAGTGGAAGTCTACAAATGGACCCATCCATAAGTCCCCAGGGATTCAAGTTGTTGCAAGACATAGTGCAGTGTCATGTTGACAGCATCATCTGCTGATTTAGTTGCTTGGTATGCAAACTACAAGGGGTCTTACAGTAGATCCATGATGGTTTTCAGGTGGGCCAGCACTAACCTCTCAAAGGTTTTCACAATATAGATGTCAGAGCAATTGGTCTGTGGTCATTTAGCTCACTAAATGAGGGTTTCTTAGCAACTAGGATGATGGTAGAGCGTTTGAAGCAAGCAGGGACATAACACATCTGCAGTGATTTATTAAAGAGGTGGGTGAAGATGGGGGCCAGTTGTTTAGCACAGGCTTTCTTTCTTGCTTTTTTTAATATAAATTTTTATTTTTTAACAACAAAAAAAACCATAAAAATCACATCAAACTAATTACAATGTGCCAGTGGGGTGTTTACATATCTTATTGTGCAATCTCAAAATAAACATCTCTTTCATATATCTATCATACATTGTCAGAAATCTTTTCTAACATGTTTTCCCTTCTAACCAGTGATAAAATAGATCCCATATTTTA
>JAHWGE010411442.1:0-12139 GCA_019457695.2 Chrysopelea ornata
GTGGTCCTTGAGGTCTGAAAGGTTGGTGACCCCTGATCTAGAGCATGCACATGAACAGTTCGTAACACACAGTCCACAGTTCAGGCTTAAAATGTACTGTTTATTGATTATGTGACATAAACTCAATGTTAACTCTTAGTGACCGCATAAATATCCTCCAAGATGATCTGTCCCTAGTCTGATCTTCTAAAGGCACATCCGTTGCCAATCTGAGTCCTTCCACCAGCTTGTTTGGCAGCCTCTTCATTTTCTCCCCCCCACCCAGCCGCATTGACTAAGACCTTAAATATCTAATTTAATTACTAATCCTCTTTTGTTTTGATTCATTATTAGTGCAAACTGATGTGTACATTCATTGCTGAATATTTGATCAAAGCTTAGTGCAATTAATTCAAATGCCATTATTTTAATTACTCCTATGTTCCTTGGCTTATTTTATTGTTTGATATCTTCTATTCTGTGACTAGTAGTTGTCTA
The DNA here is from genome assembly GCA_019457695.2 of Chrysopelea ornata. Lineage (NCBI taxonomy): Eukaryota > Metazoa > Chordata > Lepidosauria > Squamata > Colubridae > Chrysopelea > Chrysopelea ornata. Next base: position 478 of record JAHWGE010411442.1, read on the forward strand.
AGGAGAAATTTGTAAAACAAACAATGTCTTTTTCATATTTAAATATTGTACTCTCCAAACATCGGCAACAGTCAATGCAAAAATAGATCACAACCAACTAAATAATAATGTGCCATCAAGTTGGTATTGACTCTTAGTGATCATGTAGATAAATTCTAAATTACAACCAAAGGACAATAAATAATCAAGACCTCAAAGGTATATCAAACATACCATAAACTTAAAAAGTCCAAAAGACAAACCCAGATTTATGGGGGAAAGGCTAGATTGCGAAAATATGTTTTTACATCTTTCTTGAAGCAAACCAGAGAGCCAATTATGCTAAGAAAATTTCACAATGCCGTCATTGCTACTGAAAATATCCAAGTGAGTTGCAGCCAAGCTTCCGAAATAAAAACTATGCGTTGCATAAAACGGGGTATTCTAAATGAAGATCAATATTTTTTAATTCTGTCCCAGAAATGCTCCTCCATGCTACCTTTTCTCATATTTATACCTTTGTGGAGCAAGGGGGGAACAATTCAAAATCTCAGTCAAAGCTGCTTGAGAAAAAAAACATTACAAGCAGAAAGCCAAGTTATTCCTCACTCATATCACTATTTCTATATTAAATCTGTCTCCTCTGAAACTTATGAGACAAAGACAGGCTTTGCAACTCCTGTTTGTTTAAATAATATTCTCTCCTAAGGAAGCAGGAATCGTGGCATCTACTTCAAAATTAAAGCGCAAGTGTGGCATATTTAAAATTATATCAATGACCCCTTATTTTATGCACACCTATGAAACTTTTTGTCTGGATAAGTAGGAAGAGATTTGAATTCTCTTTAAGATAAGATTTAATTGCTTAAGACTTTTCCTCACAAAGACTGTTTTTCTCTTACTTCTCAAGAAGCCTTAGTTTTTAAAGCATGAATAATGAAGTTTTTCTGCCTTTCTTTTTCCACACATCCACAAATTAATTCTTTCCTGAGGCTGTGTGAAGTGGAATTTAAAGATTAACTTAGAACTCAGAGGAAAATTATCCCGTGGTACTTGATAAAATAATCCAAATTATATAATGAATGTATTGAAAAACAGCTCATCACCTATGGTTTGGAACAAAAGACATGTAATGATATACAAAAGGTCAGTCCTCTTTACTCATAGTTCTTTGAAAATGGAATAAGTCATTGAAGTGGTATCTATTCACTTCACAAGCTATATAATACCTTTTTTCCGTTCATGTGCTATTTTCAAATTAGCCTCATTTAAGTAATATTTAAAGTTTGTTCACCTCCATGCAAACATCTAAACGTTGGAGAATGTCTATCTCATCCCATGTATTACTATTGATTTTTTCTCTTTTGTCTCAAGGGCCTTTGCTTTCTGTTTCAAAGTCTATGCGAAAAGCAGAAGATAATATGCTGCTAAGCACATTCAGCCTTGGAAAGATAACACAGAAAGGTGACAAAGCTGGAAAGTCTCTGCCTGCATCTTCTTTTGAGCATTATAAAATGGAGGACAGCAGCTTTCTGGATGAAGACCGTAATCCACATTTCTCAGTGAGTTTTCTCTGTTTAGCTATCGTGTAACACAAATTAGCATGATGGACCATAAATTTGTAACAAAACATTGGAATATGCCAATATATAGAGCCATGGTGGCGCATTGGTTAGAATGCAACATAGCAGGCTAATTCTGCCAATTGCCAGCAGTTTAATCCTGACTGGCTCAAGGTTGACTCAGCCTTCCATCCTTCTGAGATCAGTAAAATGAGGACCCAAATGATTGTGGGCAATATGCTGGCTCTGTAAACTGCTTAGAGTGGTATATAGATCTAAGTGCTATTGCTATATAATTGAAGTATGAAATGTGATTTGAAGTGGCTATCATCCTATAATGAAGTGAACAGAATGCTGTGTTTTGAGTTATATTTGAAAATGTTAATATTGTATTTTCAATCTTAAGAGCTTAAATGACTTTCAGCTTTAGTTTAAAAACAAATCCTAATGTTGCTCTTACTAACTTCATTAATACTTAAATTTACAAAGAAAAAAGTATTTAAGGGGACCTTGGCATCATTACATTTAATTAAACAAATCAATGTTATTTAGCATTAGCATCCCTTGGATATGTATTAAGATGTCTTGCATTGAAAAACCTCTTGATTTTAAACTAAAAACTAAACTTCAAGATAGCTTATGCTGCAATCAGAAGATAACTCTTTTCTGAAAATGGCTCATTAGTGGGTTAAGGATATTTTTATTTTGGAAATTTTGCATTATTTTCATCTCTACTTTTTCTTTGGAGTGCAGAATATAGGTTATAAACATCATGTCATAAACTACGGCCAGCCACAGAGCTTGAGTGTTAACAAGCTTCCTTATTTTGAACTGGAGGAACCTATGACTTTTCCATCAAATGCTGAGGTTGAAAATATTGAATCAATACAAGAACGGCGTGAGACAGGAAGTGATGAAAACTCAGCTAACTTGCCTATCGGAAGAAGAGATTTTGATAGTAAGTTATATTTTGATGTTATTGCAAAGCAGTAATATCACCGTAATTTGCTGAAATAGTACCGTGATAACTGTTGAAATGAATAAATGTGGCCACAAGTGATAAGCAGGAGCTTCAGGCAAATTCTCAAATTTCTCAGCCGATTATACTTCCTGATGTATGTGACTAGCTGATCTGCAGTGCAGGTAGTTCTTGACCTACAACAATTCATTTAGTGACTTTTCAAAGTTACAACGGCACTAAAAATGTTACTTATGACTGTTTTTCAGAATTAAAACAGAGCTTTGCAGCATCCCCATGATTGTGTGATTAAAATTCAGATGCTGGGCAACTGGTTCATATTTATGGCCATTGCTGTGTTCCAAAGTCACGTGATCACCTTTTCAGACCTTCTGACAAGCAAAGTCAATGGGGAAGCCAGATTCACTTAACAATCAGGTTACTAATTTATCAACTGCAGGAATTCACTGCAGTTAATTCGTAGCAAGAAAAGTCATAAAATGGGGTAAAATTCACCAAATGTCTCCCTTAACAACAGAAATTTTGTGCTCAATTGTGGTCATAAGTCGAGGACTACCTGTACTCCCAACTTTCACTTGCACATCGCAGTGGAGGTTCAAGAAGAACCACATGGCTAGCCCTCCAGTTTTGCTTTCCACCTGCCTAACTTCTGTGACACATGTCGCCCACCATTTCCTTTTGGGCAATTGTCCAGAAGCTACAATAGCAGTTGAAGCACATTTTAATTTGTCAGCAATCCTCATGCTGCTGGACCAGTTGTGAAAGTTGCAAGGAGCATCCAGCCAGAGAGAAAGAGAATTGGCAAACTGATGTCTCCAGGGTAGTTCTATTGTTCAGAAGCCTAAATATAAGAGTTTTCCTAACTTGGTTTACAGGAGGGACCCAATCACTTCTCTCTCCTCTCCCGTGAGCTGCCTTTTTTCATCATCTTTTTCAATGCATTCACACAAAAGGTAGTCAAGTTTCTCTACCAAACTCCTGAAGACTTGGAGTGCCTTAGAAACCAGCCAATTTTTTAGCTCAAGCCTCCCTCGCCCATGTATATTCAATTGCATCTCTATGTATGTACACAGGTAAAACTATACTGAGCTGCTGCTACCTTTTTATTATCAAAGGACAAATGTAGCAGTCAATTATCAGAATATGCTTCTCTGAAAAAAGAAAGGTTTATTTATTTTTCTCAGTCTTTTAAAGAGTGACTGGTTAAATGTAAGATATAAAAGATAACATGTGTGCTAAATATTTATTAGAAAAAATGAGTTAAAATTTCAAATGAGTTAAAATTTACAACATGCCTCTACAGATGACAATGTAGTTAAACTTGTTTATAAAAATACATACTTGACAGTCAAAACCACAAATTTTTGGTGTTTTCTTTAGTGCTCAGATGTATGTTGGGAAGAGTGTATCGACCTTGTTGGCAAGCCTAAAACGACCCTGAAGTGCATCACTTGGAAGAGACAAACCCTTTCCTTGATAAGTCACAAAAATTGTCATTGTGGTTAAAATATTGCTATGTGTTTGTAAAGATTCTAAATATTTCTATGTCAGAATGCCACATGTTGAAGCAAGTATAAAGTTACAGTGCATTATTAAACTGAGAATTCTGCATAAAACTTGATTTAATTTTGTAAGTATTGTATATATAAAACTTCTGCATAATCACGATTGCAATGGGAATCTTAATATAGTCAATTTTTTGCCTTTTCAAGCCACTAACATTTACAACCTAAAGAACTGAGTCAGTTTCGCTTGCCCAGTAATAAGCTTATTTTGGGGTATAGCCTTTTTGGATTTACTGGTTTCTTTCAGTTTGCTGTCCAAATTATTTTGGCATTTCACTGCAGTCTTTGGTTTCTTATGGTATACATGCTGTGGTGTTTCATTTTTATTAGTGAATATGATATTTTCATTAGTTCTGTCCACCAGCTTCCTCTTTGGGTTCTTCTTCTCTAGCTGGCAACTTAATTTTCCTATTTCTTTTCTTGTCCTTCCATTCTGACAAACACTTCCAGAACCAGTTCCGAGTGTAGTATTTTCAAGTGATGAAGTCAGGCTTTCTGATGGTTAAGAAAACAAAACATTTCATAAGGGAAATAGAATACACTATTTTTAAATTTGTTTTTGCTGTACACTAGCCACCGCTGGTAATTTTCAAAAGAAAAATGTTCTTGTAAATTGAGTTAATTAAGTCTTATTAGTAGAGCTAATTCGTTGAAAACAACATTCTACAATCTGAGTCATCACCCTTGATATAAAAAATACTTCAGCAACCATTTCAGACAATAAACACAGATAGAAACAAGAATACAAGCACGTGAAAATTATTGCAAAATATGAATAGGATTTTGATGCCGTGTCCAATCACCAAAAGGTATTACATTTTACTGTTGAGGAGTCCCAAATGTACTTTATCAGCACTTTGCTGGACAAATACAAAAAGTCAATCTCATAATGACATAGGTGGCAGCAGATATTAATTCAGGAGAAAACAACAGCAAAGAGCCTGGAAATGTTCAAGATAAATGAACCCATAACTGCACAAGCTTTTATGATCGTGGGAACTGCTACAGTGTATTGATGATCACTAAGTTCATATCCCAAATACTTTTTGCAGCACTTTCAATGAGGTTTCAGTCATTTACCTCTAAAAGCAAACACAGAAAATGCCCTAAATACAACAACAAGCAATGTTATTTTCAAATCTTAAAAGTTTGATTGCCACAGTGTTTCAGGCTCTAGGTCAAGTACTATATTTTTCAGAGTATAAGACACACCGGACTATAAGACGCAGCTACCTTTTTTGGTGAGGAAAACAAGAAAAAGAAATCTGCCTCTGCCTCCCAACAATTTTGCCTCGTTGCAGCAAACAGCAAGCAGCCTGCTTTACTTTCATTTTCGTTTTCTTGTGATTAGCACAAGGGAAAAAAATCTGCTCCCAGCAATTTACCTCCTTGCAGCAAGCAGCAGAGGCCCTCGCAGCAATAGGCAATGGCAATCCCTGCAGCTTGAAACAGCTGAGAGTCGGGGACAATCAACTTGTGCTAATTAGGCTGTGCTGAAACTGAAATGGGCTGCTTCTTATTGCTGCTTGCTGCAAGGAGGTAAATTGCTGGGAGGCAGAGGCCAAAGCTTGGGGGCCGGGGAGGAGCTACATTCAGTGTATAAGACGCACCCAAATTTTCACTCCCTGTTAGGTGGGAAAAAGGTGCGTCTTATCCTTTGAAAAATACGGTAGGTGGATCTGCTTACAGCCTGTTCTAAAAGTAGTGCTACTTTATGAGTTCAGAGATGATTCTGCGTCAGGAAAGAATAGAGTGGGAAAACCTGTGAGTGATACAAGAACAAGTGGGCATACTTGGATCCAAAGTGTGCAAAGATGCTTCAGGACTGGTACTGACAACTTGACTGCATCTGTCAGTAGCATCTACCCTATGCTTACTTGGTAGCCATAAAAGTTCAGGAAAATACAAGCTTTAAGTTCTGGAGGCATTAAGGAGACATGTAGTCACAATCCGTCAGTGCTTCCTTAATTAAAACAAATTTTCTTGACCCCACATGGCTACCATGCAAATTCTGGAAAAGATAAGCGCTCCAGTAAAAAACAACCAACAGGTACAAGTGAGGTCATCATGCCAAACTCCAACTCCTCTTTCCTGTTTTGGATCCTAATATATAACACACAACTTACTCAAGATAAAACTAACATTAATTGCAAAGAGGTTGAAAAAAGATCTCTGAACACAGGGTGTAATGTGGGGAGGGGTTAACATATTTAACATTACACATTAGGAGAAAAAAGTTATTTTATATACATTTCTATATGTGTATAAAAAGGGGTTACAGCCTGAACTGGATTTAATTAAAAAGAAAGAGATAGTAGACATGATGAACAACCACTGAAGACACTTCCATGATCACGTAGCTGACATAATTATACCCCGAAGGTACATGGAATGCCATCCCACCAAAGTGGTACCTATTAACTACTTGCATTTATGTGCTTTCAAACGGCTAGGTTGGCAGCATGCACTTGCTGTATTGTCTTAAAGAAGATCAGGTGTGTTTTTTTTCATGACAGCCACTTGATCCCAGAAAAATTTCATAGTTCCATCACCCTGGAGTTCTTCAACTCTACCTTGATGACTTAAATCATGAAGAATGATTCACTAGAAATACTGTGCCCTATCTCTTTGCTCCTACATCAGTTACATGAACTCAAAACTGATATTACAGTATGAGTTAACATAATGGCCAAAACATACCCAGCCCTCCAATCTAGGTTGATACAGAATGTAATCAGATCAAGTTCACCTGGTCGATCTATGTAAGAAGTTGTAATAACCCCAGTGGCTTTCTCATTGTGCATGAAGACTTATTATGGCCCAACTTAATATTGAAATGCACCCCTACAAGACGAGAAGGCAGATTGGCCTTAGTCCTGAAAAATGAAGAGGAACCAAAACACAAAATAACTTAGAAGCACCTAACCAAAGTTCTTCTTAATTGACCTTAGTCTCTCCTGCAATGACATACTTCTACCTATTCTACATTACTTCCCATTCTCTCTCTCTCCTCTTGCCAAGTCCACATCATGCTATCATCTACTGCCAATACTTAGCTCTTGAAAAACAACCGACCAATGAGCAAATAACACTTCAGCAGCAATTAAAACAAAATGATCTGCCTGGCATGTCCTCAGCTTTGTGGTTTTGCCCTCTAGTGATCTCACCAACTATGTCCTTGACACTCCTAGAGAGTAAATCCTTTGTATTTTTTCTGCCCTACAATTGTTGAAGGTCAAAGAAAATGCCATTGTCAACTCTCTAGAAGTAGCAGCAAGGTCTCTGTGGTATATCCAGTAGGTAGAATTTAACAAACCAAAAACCATAAACTGCCCTGATAAGCAAAAATTCTTTTTCACAAAGATGGCATGTTTTATATTGCAAAATGGTAGTAAAGATCTAAATTTTAGAACTATAGATGATTTCAAGACAATATTACCATTGTAAAGAAAGTATAGGAAATGACCAGGCTGAGCCCGAGAGAGGGGTCAAACACATCATCAGTCTCAAGTCCCTTCCCACAAGAGATCTAAGGCTAGCCCACTTTGCATTCCATTAATTCTAATCTACAGCCTCTTTGCTTTGACATTAGTAGTTCAGATTCTTGTAGAGATCATAGGCTTGCAATAAATTTTTGTATTCATTTGAACTGCCTGGACTTCCTGATTTTCCCATGTTTGACATTAAGTTAAGTTGACAGAAGGAAAGACTGCTAAAGTTTTGGGACAGCAGGACTTTTTAAATAAGTACAAAATAAATAAAATAACTAGTTAAGTGTATGTTGACTACAAAGAGCTAATAGATTCAGAGACAATATAACATTGGGCATCAACTGTAGAGAAACACTTGGCAGGGAAAGATTGTTGCCATCATATCTTGTTTAGGGCTTCCTTTGGCATCTAACTAGCCATTGCAGGTGCCAAGATATGTCAATCGAACCACTTCTACATTTGTATAGCAATTATTTGGGAGCCATTCAATTAGCTGTTCGCATAAACATTCAATCTGGTCAATAAATGAGGGGGCAGGGAAGTAAAGAGATATTGCTGACCAAATTTACCTGAAGTTGATCTGTCTTCAGTATGAGAAGTTGCTGTTTTTTGGAGTGCTGGATATACATTTGTTACAACCAGAGATGAACTGAAGGGTTGATTCTTTGGCTTGATTATTTGGTCATCTTTATAAGTGCAAGCAAACTGAGATCTAATTAAAGGTTGCTTCAACTAAAAAAGGAAGTAGATTAATATGAATTACAATGTATAAGTGATGAAGACAGGATTTATATCCCACTGTAATAGCAATAGCAAAACCTTGGCATTATTTTTCCTTTTTTTTTAGTTCGCTTGCTGGAATAACTAATTGTATGCCTAAAATTACTATATAATTGCTTGTATTTCACTTGAAAAAATAGCCACATTAAATATGTTTTAGAAAGCTGCAGCCTTGTTTGGTTTTTGAAAGGACTCTCATAAGTTCATTAAAAAGAATTTTTTTTTCCACTGTATGTAAACATACATGTATGCAAACAAACATAGGCCAGATATAACTATATTCACATACTGCACGAAATCGACTTCTTTAGTCAAGATTTACTGAATCAGCCACACTTGGCACGACATTTATAAAGCACAAAGACTGTATTCACGTAACAAACTAACCCAAATCCATATTCACATTATGCAGTACCTTGGTGTGATGCATGAACAAAGTCACAGACAAAGGTCTCTTTCAGAAAAAAGCAGGTAGTGCCAAGAAGAAAGGGAGGGTCTAGAGACAGAAGGGACACATTCATGCAAGATGAACCATCTTCAATTGGTTCTTTGGTGAGCCATTCTTGACTTAATTTAACAGGCAGGGGGATTAAAAAGATTTAAATGTATGTCAAAATATTACAAATGTATTTAAATTGTATTTTTTGTTACTGGTGCAATAAATAGATGAACAATGGGTGTAGCCTCTTAGGCACTAGTATTTGAAGTAACTATTGTTCATCAAGAGGTTATATTACCGAAGTTAGCAAAAATGGAATCGGAGCATTTCTAAGATGTAATCTTGCAGAGCCCACTGTTGTAGCAATATGGGAAAGGAAGTTTTCCAGTTTATGTTTATTCTGAAGCTAAAAACAAGAGGGAAGCAGTAAGAGAAAAGCTCCTTGGCACACAGAAGCAAGCTCCACCCCCCACCCACCCCCAATTTTCTGGCTTTGTCATAACATCCCCCAGCATTACTTGAGGTGATGAAGAGATGTTATCAATGTAAGGGCAGATGCTCCCAAGTTTAGCGGGAAAAGGGACTGACACCAGACTGGTCTTTAGAATATAATTCAAAGGTACCAATCACTCCTGCTGAGAAACAAAGGGCTCTCAAGCCATTGCAATGTAAAGGCAGAAGAAAAAAGATGTAGGATTTTTATCTCGGGGCTGGCAATATGTAAGTCATGAAATGCTGGTTTTCTTTCTTAGTAAGAGCTTTTCTAGAATCTACAGAAAAATAACTTTCTTTATGTTTAAATCTCTGGCTGCAAGCCTTCTAGTTCAAGTAGAACATTAACAGCAATTATGCTTTAGCATCATTAATGACCCTCCTGGACAATAGGCTCATTTTCACCTAAAGTAGAGGTGATGTATCCCTACCTTTTAAAAAGAAACAAACCCAGAAAATAGAACAATAGCATCAACTTGGATCAAGTTGGATCAAACAGGATACACGGCCAGATGAGCTCATTCCACTTTATGGTAAGATTATGTTAACAGAAAATCTTGCAAATCTACAAATACATTTTCTCCCTCCCCCTCCCAGTTTCTTTTAACAGCCAAGAAACTAGGGAGGGTCCCTTCTGAGCTGTATTCCTGCTGTAGGCTAAGTTGCCTTTTATAGCACTAGCAATTGCATTTAGACTTATATACCACTTCACAGTGCTTTACAGCCCCGTCTAAGCGGTTTACAAAGTCAGCATATTTCCCCAAACAATCTGGGTCCTCATTTTACATCACCTCGGAAGGATGGAAGGCTGAGTCAACCTTGAGCCTGGTGAGATTTAAACTTGCCAAATTTCAGGCAGCCGGCAGTCAGCAGAAGTAGCCTGTAGTACACTCTAACCACTGTGCCACCATGATTCAGTTTTATCTGCCCATTCCCTTGGCTGTGTCTCTTCTTCCTATATCCGAAGATCAATCCCATGTACCATTACAGGTAGAATGCCAGAATGCATAAACTACAACGTTTAGATTTAAATAAATGCTTCATCTTGGAGGTAGAGATCAGGCAAGAGAGGTTCATGGTTAATGTACCTTAATTTTTTCACATACTGCCATTTGAATCCGCTGCCTCAGAGCTTTGGGAGAAGATCCCTTGGACTGTGTTGGAGATCTGTATTAATATTTAAACAAAATACAAGCAACTGTAGTAAGCATGAAATATGTTGGTTAGCCTTATATGATATACATGTATAGATTTAGAATACTTGTTAATACTGTACATTAAGTGAAGTACATGGCCACAACCCTTATAAAGTAAAACCAAAGAATTCCAAAATTCAGAGCGTTTTGTCTGTTTGGTGTTTAATCCATTTTAAAGAAAGCCCATTTACTCGGATAAGGGATCCCACTATAAAATGAAAGATTCTGTAGGTACTTAACCTCTATATGTGCATAGGAACTACTGCATCTATTTGTGACAGCTTGATTGGGTCAACTAAAAATTAGAAATCTGGTTATTTTTCCTTTATTTCACTTTTGATGCTGTTCACAATTCAAATATTTCTCCTTGTTTCTGCTACTGAATTTGTGTCTTATGGTCACGCCTAAATTCTAAATTCAGAAAGGAAGGATTGGTTGCATTATAAGTTGCATTATAAGTTTGCAGCTAGAATCATCTATTCGGTTCTTAGTAATGTAAGACTAATTTTGCTCGGTAATTATTTTTAACATTCTAGTCATATCCTGAGGTCCTAGGGACCATATCTCATCCAATTTTTCTTTTTTAACAGCCACAACAGAATACTGACTGAGAACAGAATTTTGACAGATAGCATTCCAAAAAGCTGATGTTTCCGATGCAGAATAACCTACTATTCTAAAAGCTACAGACCTCTGGGTTCATTTGTGACCTTAGCTCTCCATGTCCTCTCTTCTAGCTCTCTGCAAACTATTAATTCTGACAAATGCAATCTTTCCCCAATTTTTGGCAGCTACTAAGCAAAGCAAAAAAAAAAAAAAAAAAAAAAGTGAGGAGGAGGGAGGAATGGAGTGATCAAAAAGAGAATGAAAGTCTGCTGAGCAAGGCTTGTGCAACTCTTTCCAACTTCTTAATAGCTGCCTGCTCTGATCATTGACTGGGAGGGAAAAAAGAGGGGAGAGGTTAGAATTGAAGTGGCAACATTCCAAAAGGATCCCAATTTCCTTCTCACTCTCTGGGGAAGTGCAGTGGAGAAATTTTCATGATTTTCATATCATTACCTCCAAACTTTGAGCCCGTATGGTTCAGTTTTCAGGAAGTTATCGTATTAGACATAAATCCAAACCTTCTTATATAATTCTTTCAAACATTCCACTAGGCTGGATAGAATAAACAAGGTA
>JAHWGE010415535.1:0-13710 GCA_019457695.2 Chrysopelea ornata
TTAATTTGCTTACTTAAAATTTTATGGCCAGATTCTTCTACAGTCCTTTGTACTTTCATTTTGAATTCACTATCCTAGTTCATAAACATGACTGTTCTCCTGAAACATTGATAGTTAATAGTGGCTGGGAGTCTGGATCCCTTTTCCATTTTCCTGTTCTTTTGTTAATTATCAAAGAGCCTGTAAACATGACTCATGTATGTGGTTCCATGGTTTACCTGCTTGACTGGTGGAACACCACAGTCCTTGCCACACAGATGCCACACAGATGAATAGCACCAGGACCAATTGCTGTTTCCAATGGCAAAGTTTATTAGAATCTCCGCCTACTTCCTTCATCTACCTAGGGCTCAAATTGTTTTCACAGAGGTACCAGAGTCTTGCCCAACTTGATGCCCTTGAGATCTTGGGGTCTATAACTGAAAATTTCCCAATCAGTTCCACCATAATCCCAATCCAAGGTTGGCTGGGAGGGAGGCACTACCATAAGGAAAGCTGCTATATCACAATAATCAGAATTATATTTCTGCAATTGATTTCAGCCTCAGTAAGCAGTAAAACACAGCTCTGCTGAAGAGTTTGAAAGCTTGCAGCTGCAAGGGTAACTCAGCTGGAGGCAGCAAGTAAGGCAATCAGTTGACTGGGCTTTATCCACCGTCCTGGTTCTTGTGGTTGCACAATGTGTCCAGGAGATGACAGTAGAGGCAAAGCATTTAAATGTGATTCTAGTGGTCTCACTTGTAGAAAGGAGGAATTGAGATGATGAAGGATTCTTCTATTGCAGGGATGTCAAACTTGATTTTACTGAGGGCCGCATTAGGGTTGTGTTTCACCTCAGGGCAGGAGTGGGAGCTAGGGGCACCTGTGGCCTGAGCACTCTGCCAGCAAAAACAGGCTCCTGAGCTCCATTTTCTGCTGGGAGAGCCTCCTGCAGCCCTCTGCCAGTGAAAATGAAGCTTGGGAGGGCTCCATTTTTACTGGCAGATGGCTGCAGGAAGCTGTTGCGGCTAAAAACAGAGCTTGTGAGGGCTGCACGCGTGTCCCCCGCCCCCCCCCCAGCTCCATTTTTGCTGGCAGAGGCACTGGACCAGACCTTCGCTGTTTCCAGAGTGGCCCTGCAGGCCAGATCTAAACATCCCGCTGGCTGGATACAGCTCACGGGCCTTAAGTTTGACACCCTGTTCTATTGCATTAACTCTGTAGCAGATGGCAGGAGGCACTGATGTTAAAGGAGCTGTTCCATTTTTACAGATGATCAAATAAAGATTGTTCTGAGATCTCCAAATCTGAGATGATGCTGAGAAACCAGTCTTCATCCACCTGAGAATGGTGCTATGGGTATTGACGCTTTTCCTTCCCAGTGCAATTTAGGTTATCTCAAGATGAAATTTCCTTCTTATGTTGATGCCTCCATTCCCAGATTCTTTCCATCAACTTTTTTATCTGAAGCAATTGCTGAAAACCATGACTCTTTGGCTACACCAAGCTGATCTTTGGCATCTTGAGTTCAAGTGAGATGGAATTGCCATTTGTACTTTGAGGTGTTGTGACTGCCCTAGTGTTGTCTCTGGTGGAGTAGCACAGAAGATACAGATCTGTAGTATTTATGTATCAAACTTCTTAATCATTCATCTCCCTCATAAAGGGGCTCATAGGGGTATCATCCCAGATTTGGAGATCTCAGTCTTATTTGGTCATCTATAAAAATGGAGCAACTCGTTTAACAGAAAAGTTCCTTCCACCTGCTACAGAGTTAATGCAATAAAACCCTATTGATAGATTGGCAGGTGGAGGCATGGCCAGGAGGCCTTTCTCTAAGTTTTGCCACAGTAGTTACAATCCTACCAGGAGCAGGAGGACCTCACAGCTGTAACTAATGCACTCATTACATGCCTTTCATCCTGCACTGCACTCTACATGACCATTCTGAAGATCGCTCAAAGGCTTCACTTAGCGTTCATCATGGGAGGGCCCAGATATTAGCTAGCATCTATTGCAATGAACATATTATGCTGGTATTGCAGATCTGCACTAGCTTCCTATCAGCTTTTCAAAATGCTATTAAAATATCGCCTCACTTGGCAGTAAGATATTTGCAGGACTGCTTCCTTCAGCCAGAATCAACCCATGCTTCCCAGAGAAACTGCTGGTGGCCCCTCATTTCTATGATGTACATTGATAGAACATATGTATTTCTTTTCTAAGTAAATAGCTAATAATTGCAAAATAACCTTTGACTACGGTAGATCATTTCTTGTTTTTCCCAGTGCTTGCTTTAGTAGAATGAGTAAGAATAAAACAGATTGAGCATAGGAAGAATGGAGTAGATGGACTTCTGGGCTAAGTGAAGACAGGTCTTCTCACTATGCACAACAACAGTATTTATGTCTAATCACAGGCAAGGTTGTATGTGTACTTCTACAGGAATACTTGTGTTTTTAATGACAGGCTAGACTCACTTGGGTACTAATGGCAATTGTAGCCACTAGTATCCAGTGAGCATCCATTAGGCTATACGATGATTTTCAGTCTGATTTGTAAACTGCCAGTGCTCCATGGAAACCCATTAGCCTTCTTGTTAAACTTGCTCTCTCACTTAATATCACCCCTCCCTCCAACACACACTCGCATTTACTGCCAGTAACCACCTAGGATGTTGTATGGATTTTTCAGTGTGACAGTGCAGGATTTCCATTTTCACCAAGGATTCATTCTGGAGATTGCAAACTGGTACACTTAATTGGAAACTTTGCTTGGGGCTTTCTGAAGATCATACTATCAATGGGGAAATGTAGGAGTTGGCAATGTCTCCCCCACTCACACACTAACTGCTTTTTACAAAATAGTAGGCCAGTCATTCATTTGTACAATATCCAGTTTAAACAAGCAGAGTCTATACTTTTTTTTTTTACTGTGAACTGTCTTACTGTCTTACTTAATGGTTCAAGAAAGTGGATCATTGAGTGAAAACTGGTTCATCAAAGCATAGCAGTAATAATAATAGCACTTAGACTTATATACCGCTTCACAGTTCTTTACAGCCTTCTCTAAGCAGTTTACAGAGTCAGCCTCCAGCCATCTGGGTCCTCATTTTACCGACCTCAGAAGGATGGAAGGCTGAGAGAACCTTGAGCTGGTGACACTCAAACTGCAGGCAGCCAGCAGTCAGCAGAAGTAGCTTGCACTACTGATTTCTAACCACTGCACCACCATGGCTCTTACACATAATGCAGCATGAGTACTAGAAATTTGAGAAACTGACAGTAATCAAAAGGTCTTGAGTGAAGGTACTTCGTATGAATCAGCATGTGCTATGCTAAATGGATTATGAACTTGCATTTGAAACCCCTAAAGAAAATTGGCAATAGGGCATATGGTAAAGAATATCAAGGAATGTACTGCAAGTGAGTATAGGCTTTACTTTTTTTTCCCTATCCAAATCAAGGACACTGCATTTGTCCCAGCTGAAATTTATTTTATAGCTTTCTGCCTGTTCCACCTTTTCAAGATCCTCCTAAATCTTGATTATTTCCCATTAAGATGTTTGCAGTCCCTCTTAACTTTTGGCCATCTCAGATCTGGTGATCATATATTGAACACCCTTATCCAAATAATTTATAAATGTGTTGAGCAACACGGGGCCTGGTAGCATAAGCCAACCTATATTTATCACCTTCCCTGCTAATGTTATGGGAGGTGAATGTTTTGCTGAAATCAAGAGATATATCTGTCTTGTCAACAGAATATGTCACTCTTATCAGCAAAAGATAAGAGGTTGGTTTAACATTTGCTTTTAATAAACCCAGGTTATCTTTTGCCAATCAATGTGTTTTATTTTAAATGCTCATAAACCATTTAAAGTTTAATTTGCTTAGTGTTAAGTAAAACTTTCAATATGTTAACTTAAATCCTTTCTCACTAGCTCTTTGATGATAAGTCAATTATTTGTCTTTGCTCATCCTCTGGAACTACACCAGTTCTCCATGATTCACCGGTTCTCCGTGATTTCTCAGGGATCATAAAGTGAGTCTCAAGATGACATCTGCAAACTCAAGCGTCTGGGATGTATTTGTTTTGGTTCTGACTTCATGATAGCCAGATTTACTTTAAGCTACCCATTGTTTTCCTTAAGTCCTTTAGGGAAAGGACTGTAGCAGGAGTAGGAGATGAAAGCAGTTTTGTCCACTCCCCATCAGTTCTTATTATCCTAACTTTTCTTATCAGTGGACCCAGCACCTTTTTATTAGTGTCTCATCCATAAAGCTGCTCTTGTAATTATTTCCTCCTATCCCCAAGCCAGGAGAGATTCCCATGACAATATGTTTTGCTGGCCTATGAAAGCATATCCTTATAGTGCATCCAGAAGAGGATAGGATCACCAATCATTGAAATGCAAATGATCTCCAACCCCAGGAAAAGCCACCAGCAATCATTGTACTGACCCTGCAAGACAGTACTTGCACAGCCCAAGCACTTTATCCATTATCCCCCTCTCCAAAGAATGCTTGACCTGTTGACCTAATAGCCAGCAGCTGATAGCAGAAGGCTCATTTCTCTTGCAATGTAGTAGCCACCCGAATTTGTCCTACCAGGAGGCAGTTGCTGCATAAATCTCCTAAAGATGCTTTTTCAGGAGACAACTGGACTGAAAAAAAACATCTTTGGGACAACCATGATCTGGATGATTTGAGAATCATCTCTATGTTGGATAAATGTTTTCGGCTCTGTTTGGCCAGGTTTCGCTGTGGGGGAGTGCTCAGATATATCCATGTAATTTTTTCCCAACTTAGTATGTACTAATACTGTATTATTAACCATAGAATTTGATTTACTGGCCATTTCAGGGCAGCAAAAAGTTTAAGCGGATTTCTAACAAAAAATATGTTGTCTGTTAGGGCTCATCTGGGATTTGTGCAGTTGAGACAGTGTATCTTTGCACCAGACTGTATGCATGGATCCTTTGCCAAAAAGCCTGTTACGTTGCTAAGGCCAAGTTCCTTTTGTGCTGCAGTCTTTTTAATTTTAATCTCCTTAGTTATTACAGCCATCCTTTTCCTACATATGTCCTATTTCACTTTTAATTGAAGTGAAAACTCCCTGTGCATCCACAATTTCCCAAAACTGCTCCTCCCACCCCTTTTTTCCTCTCATTGTACAGCGTGCAATATATATCGGGACTCGGGATCAGATATTGGAGTCAATCCCCTTGTCTTCTTCAGGATTCTGATTGTCCTCCCCAAAGATTCCACAATTCAACCCAGGAAAACATAATCCAGATGTGCCTATAGCACACTCCCCAGTAATAACTTCGTTGTGTTGCCTTATTTTATTCTTACCTACAGGGTCTCGGTTGGATCCTCATCCAGAGTCTCAATATATGAAGGCATAACTTTCACATGTAGGGCCATTTTTCCTCTCCTTTTATCTAGCCTAATCTTTTGGAATAAATTATTTCATTAGTTTTACATTCCATTCATGAGTTTAATGCCTACTTGCCTTCTAGCATTAAGGCTCAAAAGTCTTTGAAGAATCCACTGGAGGAGGATAGCATTCCTTTAGTTTAAATACTATTTCTCTTTGTCCTCCTATTAATGATTTGGGCAGATGAAAATTACTGCCATAGCTTGCTCAACCTAGAGTTTTCCCTATGCATTCAACTACAGATCTTTGTCATCCATGGGGTTACCAGCCTGAGTCAAAATGATGGGAACTCTAGTCAAACACCACGAGAAGTTGCTAGTTTAGCAAACTGGCAACTGCATCTTTCTTCCTTTCCCAACTCTCCCCTCCCCTCCCCTCCCCTCCCCAATTCACCCAGCCTTGTAGAGAAGCCAGGTCATCTTTGGAGGCACAGAGAATCCCTTCCTCCTGATTTATTTGTGAGCTTGGCTGTTGAACGGTTTGGTAACATCTGAGAGAGAACATTGCAACAGCTGATTAACGACACTGCAAGGAAAAATGACAAGTCTACAATGTCCAGTGTGTCTATATTACACCATAAATACACAGACAGGAGAAAGGAGTGGTGGTGGAGGAGGAGGGAGGGTGCAGTGGGGTCTGTGCCCTAGAGCCCTTGAGAGAATGCAGCTGGAGAGTCTCCCAGAGCTCTCATTCTTCTCCCTGGATGCTCTCGAGCACAGCGTGACCCCTGGCAGGAGTGGAGGGTGGGAGACGAAGGGCCAGCGGGGGGAAAGGGGATCTTGTTTGCAAGATTCTTTTTACTTTTTAGAATAATTTACAATCTGCTTATTCACAATTATGTACAGTCCAAACCTGACCCAACAAACTTGTGGAACAGAACTGCATACAAAAATAAAAGCTATACAGAAAATTAGAAAGAGATTCTCTTTCTTATTTATCCCTTACAATTGAGGCTTCAAGAAAGAAAAGTAAAAATACAAAGAAAATAGCTACAGTACTGTGTTCAGAAATGGCCATGTTTTCTCCCTTGGGTTGGAAAGGAGATGCCCTACACTGGCCTCCTTGCAAAGACTGGCAATGCAGGAATGGCAGCTCTTAGCAGGTGGGCCACCAAGGGACAGCAACTTCGCCAAGGCTCTCTGTGCAGCTGGCCTTCTCCAAGGGTATGATGTGTGGCTAACCAAAGCTGTCACGGTCTCAGGCCAGCCCTTGGAAATACTCTGGTCTACCCAAGCAGCAGCCCCAGTGCATATCCCACAACTTCCTCTTCCTCTTGGGCTGGCCTAAGCCTGAAACATTACTTTGCTAAGCTTGCATGCTAAGAGAGCTGGCTAAGGAGCAGCCAATGCAAAGTGGGTGGTGTCCATGTGTGGAATGAGACCTTTGCAAAAGAGGAGATTTGGCTTTGGTTCAACAGCTCAGTTGTAGCAATGGGGGCAAGAAAAGGGCTTAGTTGTTATTGCTTCACCCTCACCTCTTGCAAGATGTGGGGGGGATTATGGGAGTTGTGCACTGATGCTGGGTAGCCATATAAGAGGACAAAAGGGGGGGGCAGTATATCTTCTCCCCCAGGAGTCTGGAAGAGAAGCTGAACTAGGCTACAACACTCAATGGCTCTGCCATCAAGAAACTCAACAAATCCAAAACTGCAGCTGTCTACCTACTAGTAAACAGCAGGAGGCATGCTGCTTAGCAAGGGGTAGGGAATATGCCCACACATCAACCAGCCCAAGACTAGTCCACAGAGGCAGAGAAACAATGCCAAGAGGATCGTGGTCCTGCAACTTTGAAGACTGGATCCTGCAGTGTTCCTTGTCCACTGAAGGACTAGTGGCCTAGTAGTGAAAATCCTTTTTGATGTGATGTAAGCATTTTGGGGATGAGAAAATGCTCTCCCTTCAATGCCAAGATGCAAGGATGCTGCATTTAGCAAATCAAACTGTTTTGCTAGTTAAGGCAAAGAAAATAAGCAGCCAAACAGATTTCTCCTGGGAAATGATAATCAAGATCAGGTACATGTGGGAAGAACCGAGACTACAGACACCTCCAGGATGGAGGAAAGAGGGATCTGACATGGTAACGTGTGGAACAAGACTTGGATTACTTTCACAGCCTCTACAGGAACAAGGAAACCTGTCAGATTCCGTTTGGCTAACCATTGTTGGCAAAATTGTCTCCAAATCTGATTTCAAGGCAGGTGATTTTTTTATTTGATTATCCTGACTCTTAGAGTGGGGTCTTAAATCTGGTGCAAGCAATTTGTTCCCTATTTTATAGATAAGTGATGTGGCTTTCTGAGCCAATCAAACAGATGGGCTCTTTTATCACTATGTAACTGAAGGTGTCTGAGACAGATCCCCATCTCTGGACGTTAGAGGCTTTTTCTTCTGAAATTCATAACAGATTAAAACCAAACCCATCTTTCCTCTTCCAGCTTCAACTCCATAAATCAATATTTGTGTTACAGCCTTGTTGATACATTACGTTACATAAAAAGAAAGCTCATTAGGAAAGGCTGCTAATTTTCTATTCTTGAGGGGTGGGTGGGAAATGGCAAGATCCTTTCAATACACCTGCTTTTTGTAGCTGAGAAATCTGCGAGCACTGCATTTCAGAGAGTCATCAAGCAGCATCCAGACACAGATAAAGAAGATAAAATTGCAAATCATTAATAAAACAAACGCCACACAGCGTACATTACCCCTCTCTCCAGTCCTCATATCTGCTGATTCCGTCCCCAACCTGGAGGAGGGAATACTCACACCTGAGATCCCCAGCTGAGAGCTGTCTAAGCAAGTTGGCCAGCATAAACATTGATCCTGGCCGTATTGCCTTTTTATTTTTGTGCAAAATGAGGAGCGGAGGAAGACTCGGCTATTTGGAAACATGGATAGAATGTTTTTGATTCTTGTTCCCTTTTTAGTTTCATTTTCTGTAAAATAGTATCTTCTCCCATTTGCTCTGGGAGAAATCTATGGCATTGTAGGCAAAAAATAAAATCCACATCTGCAAACTTAAATAGAAAACAGAAAGAATTGCTCCAAGAAGGGAGAAAAAAACATGAACAGCAACAAAATCCTCAAAGGCAAACTTTCTTATCAGTCCATAATAAAAATCAAATCTATGTAAATTCACAAAAATAAATAACCACTAGCTTAAAAAATAACTTACAAAAATAAAAACAATACTTTTCCTCTCACCCTTTTCCAATATTTGAATGTCCACCTGGGAGAGCTGTGCTCCGAAGGGCACTGAGAAAAATATCTGGGCCTCCAGGTGGCGCTGGACTCTAACCTCCAGCTATTCTAAAGGAACATTGGAGAAGAGGAGTTAAGATTCTGACACCCTCTGAAGAGCTTCAGAGGTTTCCCTCCCATGAAATAAAGGCACAAATACATGAGCTAAATGAGGAGGACGTATTTGGAACAAAGGAATTACAGCAGGGTTTCTCAACCTCAGCATCTTTGTGGATTTTAATTCCCAGAATCCCCCCAGCCAGGATGGCTGGGTAGGGAATTTTAGGAGTTCAAATCCAAACATCTTAAAAGTTGCCGCAGTTGAAAAACACTGACCTACAGGAACCTCTCTCTGTGTGTATATCTATGTCAAATGGTTACCAGTTTTTGTTGTCAAGCTCCTTGCACTTGCATCTATTTTTACTACAAATAGGCAAAATCACTATTTTAAAAATAATTCTATTGGCTTTGCCTCTCTGCTGCTACATACATGCCTCACATCATCAGTGCCCTCTTCCCTTTCCTGGTTGCAGAAGTCTGAAAAAGTTAGCAAAATGAAGTAATTAAAAACAACCAGTCAGAAATAATGAAGGGAAGGGAGAAAAAAAAGAAATGAAAAATTATTTCTGGAGTGCTTGGGCCAGTCACTACAGCAGCAGGCTACTACCCTCTGCTGGGGCCAACCTGGTTCTACAGTTGTTGTGTGTATTTCCCATCCCCCCCTTTTTTCTTAGTTTTCATTTTATAAAAAATACAATAAAAATAAAAAATGAGTTTTTTTCCATTTTTTTATCCCCACCCCTCCCTCATGAAAACTTCCGTGTGTGTGTCTGTAGGTGAGCTTGCTTTCTTCAGTTGTCCCTTCCCACAGTCATGATGTGCCAACTGCTGTACTGTCCGTTTGTCTGTCCTGCCCGTCCTGGGACTCGTGTTGTTCTTCTGTGGCTGTGTAGTAGCTGTTGTCCTCGTCTCCAGGACTGCTGTGGTCCTTCTCGGATGGTTCTGAGTCCTCCCCTTCCTCCTCCAGGGTCAATTCAAACTGGAATTTCTCTAGACAGGCCTCCTCATCCTTCTCGGCATCGTCTGGAGGCGGGGAGGGACTTTGGGGGATCATGCTGTGATACCAGTCCCTGTTGTCCTCAAGAGTGTCCAAAATGTCTTGTGCGTCTGGATGGACAAGGTCGGCCCACGTCTCCCACAATGGGTGCACAATATAGTCAATGAACCCCACCTGAAGGAGGAAGAGGAAGAGGAGGAGGAGAATAGGTTAGACTGACAAACACAGAGGACTAGTCCATTCCCACCCAACTATTGAAGAACACCCAGCAAGGAATCACTTGCAAAATGAGGGAGAGAGAGGAGAGAGAGAGAGAGAAAAAAAGAAATGGAGAAGGGGGAGAGACAGAAAGCGAGAGAGAGTCCCTAAATGTCAGCAATGGAGGAAAAAGGTGGATGTTTCCATCCTTCCACCACTAAAGCTTTCATCTGAGTTTCTCAAGTATGATTCAAGAATTTGCCAAATAGAATTTTAGAACAGGTAGATGCAGAAACCTGTTTTTCCCCCTAAGACTTCCTTCCTACTCAAGAGGTAAATTTGTGTCACGACTGCAAGTATAAAGTGGAATTCATTGCCTGCTCTGACACCTCCAAATTTAGCATGCTTGGGGATCCAAAGCAAACATCTTAAATGGAGTATTTCCATTGGTTTGATACTTATCATTCAAACAGGGTGGATTCTACATTTTCTATTTTATAATCTGAATATTTCCAATCTGCCAACTCTCTTGATAACTTGGAGGGGGAGAAACCTTAAGTCAAGTAAGGCTTTAGAGCAAATTCTGCACCATATCTACACAAATATATTTTTAAATGATAAAATTAGCACTAATACTATATGTGAAATAACCATACTGTACGTACAAAGAAAATGCTTTTGCTCTTCAGAACTACATAAGAATTATTTTAAAATTTCAAAAGCAACAGGATATAGAAGAAGCAGTCCTACAAGAGAAAAGTTGATCTTGGAATCTGGGGCAAATTCTCCCCCCCACCCCCCAAAGAAACATGATCACTTGCATTTTAAAATGCTGCAATTCCCATTGATACCAGAAAGGACTTCTGAATAGTAGGGAGTTTTTAAAATATTTTAGAACGGTGTAGAACATTTTTAAATGTAATGTTGGATTTACTCCTCACTTTTACCCAGTTAAACTTCACAACGTATAACTTTTAACAACTGAAATAATAAGGGGGGATGGGGTGAACATTCCTAGCAAACAAGGGCAAATTTAGTCCAAGGAGCCATAGAGTGGGAGCTCAGCTTGCTGGTTAAGGGAAGAGTCCAGGGTGAATCTTCCTGATTAAAAAAGGCTCAGTCCGAAAGGCCATTTAAGATGCTGTTACGGTGGAGAGCATCAATATCAGCCACTTCTGGTTCAATGATCAAGCTCTGCTACTTTCTTTAGGTACAATTTTTAAGTAGGGAGTGGGGTGGTGGTGGGGGTAGCATAATTTCCAATAAATTCTTAGTTGCAAGCATCTTATATAATGAAACTCCCCTGAAACTCTACTGCAACTTTGGGACGGAGCTGCCTTGTAATGGAGCTAAGGTTTCTATAGCAACCAATACCCACCTCCAGACAAGGCTATTCCTGCTCTGAATGCTGGCAGAAATGAAGAAGTAGGGGGACTAGGAACAGGATCTTTCTTTCTCCTTAACTGAGCTATGATCCCATACGGCTACCACACATACCTGTGACTTCTCCACTGAGGCTGTGTGCTTGTCACACATAGGGCTGATCTCCATGCCTCGCTCCCGTTCTTTGTCACCCTGCCTGAAGAACTCCTCCATGATCCGGTCTGTCCACTGCCGATACAACTCTAAAGGCTTTGTGGGGTTGCTCAAATCTGCACAGTGAACCATGTTCCGTAGGACCTGAGGAAATTGGCAAAAATGCAGAGCCAGTCAGAGGCTTCAGTGTGTGACACCTCTGCCTGCACCCCACTTCAGAGTATCAAGGCTTTAAAAACTCAGCGCTGTGGGATATGTGTGAATAAGACTAAAGGGCCTCAATAGAACATTTCTCTGGCACAGAACCCAATAGGACAGTAGTCCCCAACCTTTGTGGCTTGGCAGACTGGTGAGGGAGAGAGGGGAACTGGGCCGCAGAAGTGGCAGGCCGCTGTGAGTGCACACACAGCTCAACTTGTGTGAGTGGCGGGCCAGCGTGCATGAGTATGTGTGCACTATTTAACTTGCGGAAGTTGAGCAGTGTGCATGCCTGCATGCCTGCATGCCCTCCACTGGCACAAGTTGGCCTGCCACTTGGGTGGCATGGTTCCAAATAGGTTACGGTCCAGCTGCAGCCCGGGGGTTGGAGACCCTTACAATAGGAAAATGGCAAATGAAAAATCCAGGAATGGCATGTGCAAACCACCTCAAAAAGTTAACTATAAAGTTATCATAATTCATTTCTTGTTTCATCTCAACAGCTAGGAAAAATGCTGTAATATATGGCGTGAATGTAGCTGGCCAGGAGTTTACAGGATAACTACTGGTAAATTTTTGTGATGCTCAGGCATGTTGTCAGTTGGAACAGAAGATTTTTGAACAAAAGAACACGGTTAAAAATATTAACCGTAACAATACAAAATGTTAAGTGATGGACTGGGATCTCAACCCAAACCTCATTTCTTTTGAAGGAACTGAACTCCGTAGAGACTGCCTAGGCCCTAGGCCAACTTCTTAGAATAGAATAGACAACAGAGTTGGAAGGGACCTTGGAGGTCTTCTAGCTCAGGCAGGAAACCCCATACCATTTCAGACAAGCTCAATGCCGCTTTTGCATCATTCTTACTTAAACTGTCTGGGAAAAGTTTAGCTCCCAGCTGTCTACATGTCCATAGCTGATATTTTTTCCTTTCTCTTAATTCAAGGTGTGTGGAACTCACTCACCTGTATTCTGTCAGTGTAATTGTCCAGCAAAAGCACCCCTGAGCTGGTCACTTTTTTGGTCTCCACCATTGTCTTCAGATCAGCCAAGAGACTCATGTGTTTGGACATGTCAGTGGCCAAGACCTGTAAAATAATCACTGAAATAAACAGAAGTGTTGCTCCTCACTTGTTTCACACCACACATTCACACATGCCCACCTTCCAACTTGATAAAGACACTTTTATGGGTATGATTCTTAGCAAGCTTTGGTAAATCCATAAGCCAGAGGTTGTGGTAGATGAGCTAACTTTGAAATTCTCAATACTTCAAAGACCAGGCTACCAAGATTACATGCATTCCAGGACACAGCCTATCTCCGGATCCAAGGCAAGCTCCTATCTCATATCCATTTCATGAGAAAACTTCAAGATCCTTAAAAATCACCACACTCAATATATTATATATTGATTCTTTTAAGTCATTCCATGGTTCTTAGAAAAAGTCCTAGAGGATATAGAACCTCCTTTCCAAAATTTTGAAAAAAAACCTGTTCCTATTAGAAATTAGGAAAAGGTGCTAACCAGACAATTTGGAGATTCTGATATTAAAGTCACCAGAAATTGCTATGAACAGTTGATTGTCAGAATAAAAAATAAGCAAGGGGGAAAATCTTCATGGTTTCACCTGGCTATTCTTGGTTATATGAATTTGTGTACTTAGAAAACAAAGAGAATTTTCCACCTTGCCTTCCTCCCATCTCTTCAAAATGTAGTTCAGAAAGAAATTGGTTTTTTAAAAAAATCCTCATATATGTCTTAAAACAATGGATTTAATTAAAAAAAAAGATGCACAATGAAGAATACTGGAAGCTTCACTAATAAGCTAGAGTACTGGAACTTTGCAAGACCATAATAAAATGTATCCAAGAAGAAAAAATCAGTTTAAAGTGAAGCTTGTGAAAAAGACAATTGAAGAAAACAAAGGGATTAATAGAGCAAAATGCAAGCTTATAAATACATGTTTTTGCAGAGTTAGTAACTAGTTTGACAGTGTTGAGGGAATTATTTGTTTAGCAGGGTGATGGTGTTCGGGGAAAAACTGTTCTTGTGTCTAGTTGT
>JAHWGE010427189.1:0-11292 GCA_019457695.2 Chrysopelea ornata
TCATTATTTATTTATTTTTTTCTACCTTTGAAAGACCTCCAGAAAAGTTGGGAAAGGCCTCTCTCCAAGCTCCTGGAAGCTGAGAGCAGAATGGCTGGGAAACATCAGGCTGCGAAAGCCACTGTCCAGAACTAACTCCAGATGCAAATATGGGTGAAGAGAAGAGTGGCCCAGATCTTCTGCCAAAAGGGTGGGAGGGAAATGTCTTGGGAACAGACCTCTCATAAAAGAAATCTCGGAGAAGAATCGCAGGCGAGAAGACTTGGTCAAGGCAAGAGAAAACAGCAAGCCTCTGGACTGCTCAAGAGATGATTTTGGAAGCAATTGGCTCCTTCGGATAAAATTTATTGGTCATCTTGAATTTGCAACTAGGTTGTCTTCAGAACCAGAAAGGATAGTCACTCTGACAAATTCTACCAATGTCTCATTTCAGCAGCATAACCAGACTTTTGTGGAGAAAGTTTATTTTCCATGATGCTTAGGCTAAAATGAACTAAAATCCAACTTTTAAAACATTTAAACAACTCTTTGTACAGCAGAAGTGTCCGACCTTGGCGATCTCAAGACTTGTGGATTTCAACTCCTAGCATTCCCTAGCTGGCTGGGGAATTCTGGGAGTTGAAGTCCACATCCCTTAAAGTTGCCAAAATTGGACACCCCTGTTGCAGAGCGATGTAACCCAGGACTACATCCCTTCCACCAGCTATCGCTGCCAAAAATCAATGGCAGCGTTGACTGTTGTGTTGAGTGAACTCACAAATAAAATTACCCTGGTTGGAAGAACCAAGCCCTTTAAGCTCTCCAACAGTTGGGTGGAAACCCCCAAATTCTGGCTTGCTTATTGGTCAATATGGCACTAGTCCCCTCACATGGTTAGAGCCCTTGTCTCCCCCGTGATTATAACAATGGCCTTGAGCACAAAAACATTGGCCCTTCCTGCTGCAGAATTTTCAGGGCCATGTCGGTGCACACCACCAAGAACTTTGATCAGCACGAGAACCTGGTTGCAAGGAAGGTTTGTGGGTTAAACTGGTGAAAAAAAATCCTATATTTAAGCTAATTCTAGGACCTTAGTCCCTGCTTACAGAATTCCCAACAGCTGAAATTTGATGTTTAGGAATCTGTGTTCTTTCAGAGGAATTTAAAGAAAGGCTTGGACTCGTAGGGATTCATCTCAGAAAGTTAAAATAAAGGCTTCCTTACTATATAAGAGTGCCTGTTCTGCTACAGATGACTCTCGAATGGGAAGAAATTCTTGGCCGGCTTTTCATTTCTGATTTTTCTCGGTGGGATCTGCAGCGCCAATAAGCAAATTAAAGACGGAGACACGGGATGGCCGAGAACTCCCAATCAGCGGTCAAGAATTTTAAGCATCTTCCTCTTAACCTGGCATGGCTTTTATTTTATCATTGTAACTTCGGCTTTAATGCTCTTGTCAATAAAATGCCGATGCTTGTTGGGTGAGTCCCATCTTTGATCACGAGACGCAGCTCAATACCCTAAGAGCTGATGGCCTCGCCTAAGAAGTATTCTCTTTGAAGTTCAGACACATTTATATAAACCGAACTGGAAGTCCTGCGCTCCAGACCTTTGTTAAATTGATAAAAGACGCCTCTCTCTTCACAGTGGAGGCTTTAGAAGTGATGCAGAGCGTTCGTTTTTGCTTAAAGAGCCCTGCAGACCTTCTGTGGACCAGATGACCATCCCTACTTTCTCCAGGAGGGTCCCAACGCCGGTATTAGCTCAGCTGGTCCACCAGAAATTGGCCAATGCCCCTTGGTGAACCATGATCCCCTGCCTTCTCCGACTCCCCACCCACCCACTTCCGAATTTGAGCGGTTCCCACCCTTGTGCCCCGCCATTTCTGTGGATAGTGGCCAACGCGAAGGCCGTAGCCTTGGGGCGCTCTGAAGTTTAGTTTTTACGTGCCTTTTTCCTGCCCTCCCGCTAACCTTGTAAGCTGCTACTCTTTCTTGTAAGGTAAGCGCTCTTGTGTTCTAATAACCATGTGTGTGATTCATCCGATCTCTCCCGTGTGTGTAGCAAGACCGAATCCTTCCGCTTGTTTGGCTAGGTTGCTTGGCACCAGGATGGGCAGACCTGCGGGCTTCGGGTTGGACTGAACCAGCCCTGCTGAGTCTGGCCAGGCAAACTAGGGTCGCAATAGGCTTACTGTCCCCCTCAGTGAAGTGGCATTTTTAAAAAAATCTCTTTGAGAAAGCTGGCAGGCACCAAAGAGGCAAGTGGTTGATCCCCATTCATCCACAGGCCAAGATTAGTAGCAGCTTCGAATGGGTAGATTTGATGAGCTCTTGGGAGCAGAAGGCCTTCCATTTGGCCCCTGCTGAAGGTTGGCGTGCAGGTGGTTGCTGAAGCTTTCTCATTTCTAACACTTGATGAGAGTTAAAGCATTTCCCCCCCACCCACCCCCAAAGAAAGCAAGATTTGATTAAAGCAAGCTAGCCTTCTCTTTATTTTCCCAAGTATCATCCTTCCAAGTCCAGGAGATAGGCCATCCGCTCAGAAGGCAGCAAAGCAAGGGAAGCTGCGAGAAGGCGGCAGAAGCACAGCCTGTGTGGGTTTCGCCTGAGCCCACTTTCAGTTTACCCGGAATTGAGAAGAAATTTTCCCACTTGGGGAACATGAGATCTAGAACCTTGGCTTCCTGGGAAAACGGTGCTAGTGATGTCTGGGGCAGCCATTTCCCCCTCCCCCCTCGCCCTCATCCTCCCAAGTCTTGAGTGAGGCTCGTGTGTCTGTTTGATTAACACCTTCCATCTCTCTAACCCGCATTTCGTGGAACCTGGAAACGTGAAGTAATGCCGAATTGTGTCCGTTGGTCGTAACTACCTGGTTTCACTTTCGTATGATTTTTTTTCTTTTATATTTCAAACGTATTTCTCCCTCCATCTCCCCTCCCCTCCCGCAACATGTGTGCTGCTGATTTTAAATCCCACCTCATTACACCTCTGTGGTTGACTTTTAGCCGGCGTATCTCTCAAGATTAGCAAGTAACGCTCTTGTTTTGCACTTTGTAGGGCTGCAGGGGCACCCGGCTGCGTATTTCATGGTCGGCGCCGAGCAAGAGCGAAGGCCGGGGCCCACCACCGGTTCCTTGCCGTTGGATAAGCCACCGCCGAGCCAACTCGGAGGAGAAGCCGACATCTTCGTGAGGGATGGTCTCTCAAGCAACAGCTCCTTCCACAGCAGTGAAGGGGAAGGGACCGACCATGAGGGAGACATCTTGGACTGCAGTGGATCCAGACCTCTGCTGATGGACTCGGAAGAGGAAGAGGAGGCTTGCAAAGTGAACCCCCTTCTTCAGGAAAGGGGAAGAGGTTCCCCAAAGGATTTGAACCTCCAGCCGGCCCAGAAGGTGCCGGGACCGGCTCCGTTCGATGCTTTCCCACAACGAGCTGCAGGAAGGTCTGAAGGAGAGGCCGACGTGTTTGCCACGGCCCCTTTCCGAGCCTCTAAAAGCTACTGCGACGACTTGGACATTTTCACGAAAGCACCGTTTCTCTCCAAAAGCCAAGTGTTTTCTAAGCAGCTGGACGAAGGCGACGTGTTCCTCAAGGCTCCGTTCACCAAGAAGAAAAGCCAGGAGGAGTTGGCATCTCACCATGTGGTTAAGGAGCCTCCCGCCCCTGGGCCGTTCCTAGGCTCAGCTGGGGCTGCTCACTACCCGCAAGCCCCTACATTCCAGAATCTGGAGGTGGGCACCCAGGGCTCCCTCCTTCCCCAAGGTCCGTATTTGGGAGCCTCGTCGGTTCAGCCCTCAAGAGCAAGCGATGGCCCAGAGGCCCACCCTCCCAAAGGCGCCTCTGGAGAACTTGGCCCCGTTGCCAATGACACACTCCAAAGACCCGTGGGCCTCCAGGAAGGCTTCCTGGGGTCAAAGACCAGCCCGCCTTTCCACCCACGGTCCTTAGCGAAATACTCCCGACACTACAGTCCGGAAGGCAGGCAAGGGGCCAGTGCCCAACCCATAGCGGCTTACAAAGTGGTGTCTCAGACCAACAAGCAGGTGATAGCTGGGTCGGTTTCTATCGCCTCGGTTTCCTCCAGGACTAAAGAACTGCCCTCGACTGACCCATTTGCATCTGCCCCCTTTCCTTCCAAACTGGGGAAGCAGAAGCCCTAAATGGTTTCTACAGTGGCTTCCTTCCAGTACGTGGCTTCGGAGGGACCTTCTTTTCAAGAACTTGCAAACGGGCTCCATGACATGGAACGCTTCAACACTCCAGCTGTGGTGGGACCTTCCTGACTCATAGAAAGCCTCCTCCTCCTCCTCCTCCTCAGAGCACCAATGGCCGACGATGGGAGGCTTTGGGTTTCTTCTGCAGCCACCACCCGTTGACCAAGGCATTTTTCCAGTCTAAAACTCTTGGGGTAAATGTTTATCCTTAAGCCAGTAATCCCACAGGCAATCTCGTAGGTAGCCCCCTGCTTTGCCTTAATTGAAGGTTAATGGAGCCTCTCAACGTCATGTCAACTGTGTACGTACCAGGAAAAGAAATGATAACCAAATGGAAGATTATTTATTTTGTTCTGTTTGTCCTGCAAAGGAGCTGCGCGGACTCTTTACTTGATGCTACTGTTTCTGGAGTGATCCTCCATTTGAAACCGGAGTCGTCTTCTACAAGGTGCATTTTCCGTTCTCTTTGTCTGAATTGAATTCCTGTCCTAAGCCACGTCCAATCTAGGCAAACGTTGGCTAGGATTTAGGCTATAGTCTTACCTGAGAGTATAACAGACAATGGAGCAGACTACAGACTGTTTCTGTTCTTCTCTGTTCTTTGTATAAGCCTGGGAAGCCACCTGGTAGTTCAGAAGAGTTTTTGCTGGCTTTTTAAAGGGGAGCTTTTGTAACTTTTGTAAAGCTTTCCATCATTTGCTCTCCATTTTTTTGCAAAACCGGTTTCCCCCACCCCCCACCTTATGAGAGATCATCCAAAAAATTGTTAAGGGAAAATTCTCCCTTCCCTTGGCTTTGAACTCCACTTTCTCCAGGGCTGAATTTTCTAGCTTCCTGCTTTCAGAGCCCAGTGTTTTTTTCCCCTCCTTTTGCCACTGAATTTGCAGCCCCCCCAGATCTGAAAAAGTGCTTTGGCTACACCCAGCAGTCATGGCTTCCCACTCTGCGGAATGAAGGCAAGCAGCCTTTCCTTTGTTGAACCCTTGAAGAACGGTGCACTTTTCCCAAAGTCTTTGTAAACCATGAGATAAGCCTTGTCCCACTTTCTCCACCTCCTCCTCTCCTCCGCCCCCCTCCCACCCCTCCGTGGATGAGGGAGGAAAAGAAAATCAGACATCCCTCGTCCCTACGTCCACTCACATGAGGTCCGACTCCAAAATTGGCGCACTTCGTTTGAGTGTGGGGAGATGCAAGCAAGAGGGCGCCTAGGGGTCCCCCTTTTTTACTAGCTTCTCTCCAATAGATTCCCTCCGCTCATGCTAGATTTCAAATTTTGTAATCTCCAGCCCACCTGGCTCCCCCCCACCTAGGCTGCCCCTCTTCAAAATGCTAATTTGCCACTTTGGGTGCAGTTACGTGTCTCTGGGATGTTCAGAGTCAACCCTTGTTTTCGTTTTGCACTGCACGGGTGACCAAGGAAATGCTTCACCCCTGGTGACTTTGTTTTTTCAGTCATGGGACCCCACTACAGTCAAGGCATCTTCCTTCTGCAAACGTCTCTTCCCTGACAGCATTGAAAAGTGGAAATCAATCGACCGTTTAAATCCTTGCTCGGACAATTTCCGTGCCCAGCCAGAAGAACCGAGAACAGGATCCATTCCCGAACTGACTCATGCTGGGGAAATTCAGCTGCTGGCCATAGGTTGACTTTCAGCTGTGACGACTGCTGCCATGTGCCTTTTCTGCAAAACAAAACATCGTTGCGTATATTTGCTGAGCTGGCGAGGCGAGATACTCACTTTTTTACCTCTGGAAAACGTATCAAAGATCCCGTTCGTATTTTTCTTGAGATTTGAACCTGTTCGCAGTAGGGAGCCTATTCACTTGATGCCTCCCTTTCTGAAGGCGGGGAACGCACTTTCCTCCCCTCCCCCATGCTGGGTGGCTGCATTTATTGGGCAGGTTAGCGGCATGACCTGAATCGTGGAAAAGTAATGCCCTCCAACGTTGTTGAGACTTTTTATAAAAGACTGTAAGCCGCATGCCCATCTCTCAACGTTTTGGACAAGCGTCGTTGAGGCCTGGATTCCCTACCTTCCTTCTCTGGCTTGCCGGGAGAACTTGCACTTTTGAAAAGGATCAGATTTCATAGGAGAATAAAATGCTTCTCTCCATCACGAGTGTTCAAAGAACGAGAGCAGAAACTGGTGGAAGGGAAAGAAAATAATTGAGATGCTAAAGCAGAACGGCTCCAACCTTGGCAACTTTAAGACTGGTGGACTTCAACTCCCAGAGTTGAGGTCCGCAAGTCTTAAAGTTGCCAGGATTGGAGACCCCTGTCCTAAAGCAATGCCCCCCCCCCCAACCTTTCTGGCTTTGTGGACCGGTGGGGGGTAAGGGAGAGAGAGGAAACGGTTCTGTGCCAGCAAAAGGCGCGCACACTCACAGCTCCATTTTTGGGTTTTGTGCCCGCCGCTCACACAAATGGAGCTTCACGCGTGCATCTGAGTGCCCACCAATGGCACCAATGGAGCTGTGTGGGTGAATCGCACTCTTGTTGCTTGCCCAGCCTGGTTCCGAAGGGGCTGCGGCCCTGGGGGTTGTTCTAAAGGTGAGAGGTTTTAATCTAATCTTCCCGGGACCCTCATTTTGACTGCTTGGGCTCTGCATCTTTCTATGCATTCTGTTTAAAGAGACCCAGCTGAGGTCATACAGAAGCCTTTTCCCACAAGATGTGATGGTTCATCCTTCTAGGAAATGGATGCTGGATATGATTTTGGGATGAATGAAAGCATCTGATCGGGCGTCGCCTGCTGACAAATTCCTGGACTGTAAAAACAGGAGGTTGGCTGTAGGTTGGGCCACCTCCCCAATGGGGCTCACAACACCTCTCGGCCAGGACTTCCCTCCTCGTGCACCTACCTCATCTCTTAAGCAGGTGCTGGAGTGTTGTTATTGTTTTTTTTCTGGTTGTAGTTTGCTTTATTTTTAAATGCAGTTTTTCCCCCCCCTGCAGAACATATCAGTTAGCGCTTGCAGAAAGAAATTTGATGGTTCAAAAATTTGGATATCTTTTGGAAGAGGAAATTCTCAAAAGCATGGATGCAGACTTTTGCACCCCTGCTTCTGAAGACTGAATGAGGGCTGCGGTGCTTTTTTTGTCATCTTCAATTCAGTTAAATGTTATCTGTTGCGGTTTGAGAGGGCTCCTTAAGACCCACTCTTAAGAAACCACATAGCTCTGAGGATCGTTCCCCATGCCATCTGTCGAAAGGTATCGTTTTAGGCCAGAATATCCATTGTGAAAAAATTAGGAAATGCAAAGATGACACCATGTGATGACTCAGAACATCGCAACCTTTCCAACCTGGTGTTTTCCAGATGCCTTGGTCTTTTGGCCAGGTTAGGCGATCGGAAGCATCTGGAAGGGATTTATTTGAGGAAGTCACCTGTGATCTGTGTTCCAATGGTGGACAAATGTCCAGTTTTGAATTTTCCGTTCTCCCTGTGTTTCATCAGGGATCTATAGAAATTTTGCCGCCTCATGTGGTTCTTGAAGACAATGGGAATGTTTTTTTTAATTTTTACATTGGTGACAAATAGAACCTCCAGATCTAATTCTGGTGTTTACACATCACTGTTACAATCAGTTAACTCAATTGCTACTAGTTTTAGTTGGGTGCTTGGAAAATCATTGCAGAAATCACTCCCTGAAGAAAATACTTTTGAGTGGGCTAGTATTATTAATATTATTATTATTGTAGTAGTAGTAGTAATAATAGTTTAAAAGTTCTACAAAAGTTCACGTGGTACTTGAATAGCAGTTCAGTGTTCTCACCCAAGGTGACTTTAATTGGCTTAACACTTTTTAAAGCTGCCACGGTTGAGAAACGCTGCTGTAGAATACAGAATCCAAAACTCTGCAATTTTCCAGCTTATCTAATTTGTCCTTCGGGTGCAGGTATTTCTCTGTTCATATCAGTCTTCTTGTATTTATTTGGCATTTTTAAGCATTCCCTTCATACCTGCTCCCCGTCTGTCTTAATCTTGAGGGTGATGGAAAGAGGTAGGCTTAACTTAATAAAAAAACACACCCCAAACTCTATACTTCCAATTCCAGGAGAATAAAAATATGAGCCAAATAATGCAATGTTGAAAAATGCAATACTTTCTCCTGTATTTGATATATTAATCATTTGGGCTTGTGTTTGTATGCATGTGTGGGCATCTATCTCTTACTGTTTATTTTGTGAGATTTGAATTCATTGCTGCATAATATTGATGAACAAGGTGGGTCGTCTAAATCTGGGGAATATTCTGGTAGCTGTTCCTGAAATGTAGAGTTCCTATAGGACTCTGGAGAGGCTCGTGCAAGTCCTGTCATTCCTGAGGGAGACACGCGGACTGAAGGTGGTGAAAATCTGACGTGTGTTCGGCTTTTTGGTCAGGTGCAATATTAAACACGTGAGCACGTTTGACCTGTTTTGCATTTTTTAAAACAATAGCAGCTGAAGGTTGTGGTGAGGAAAGGTGGCTGTGGGTTGGGAATGCAAGTGAAGTAGATGTACAAGCACACGTACCACACTACATTGCCTCCACACACACAAACCACCGTTCCTTTTGGAGCAGGGCTCTCTCTCCAACCTTGGCAACTTTACGCCTGGCGGACTTCAACTCCCAGAATTCCCCAGCCAGTGTAAAGTTGCCATGGTTGGAAAGCCCTGTATTGGAGGAATCTTCCTTTTGCACCAAGGAGACCAGAGAAGCAACTGCCTTGTGGGAATGGGTTAAATGGCAAGATCTTGATCTGCAAAGCAGGATTGGCATCTTTCTCCTCCCTGCACACACCACAACTCTCTTAAATTTTTTGCTTACCTATCTGTTCTTCTAAGAGGAGCTGGCCTTTGGGGCAGAGCAGGGAAAGCAGGGCCTTGGCCCCTTTTTGTGCTCCCCATTAGAACAGGCTCTCCAAACTTGGCGACTTGTGGACTTCAACTCCCAGAATTCCTTGGCACGTCTTAAAAGTCGCCAAGTTTGGAGAGCCTGCGCTAGAAGAACCCAGCCTGGGAAGATTTGACTTGCAAGGCCGCCTTCTAACTTTTCATAGGAACCAGAAGAATCTTTTGGGAAAGCCCAGTTGGATTTTGATGGTGGGGAATGACGGAGGCTTTTGAAAGGATCCGACTTCCAGAGGACCAATAACGGTCAGCAAATGTTGGGATGACAATCAGTGTGCGATAGCCAGGAACTCTTTCCTTTTGTAATGTAAGCATTTTGTATTCTCTGAAGCGTTCAAATGAAATAAAAGTTGAAGGCATTGACAAAAGCTCACACCAAGTGTTTGGTCTGTTTTATTTCCCTACTGCCCAGAACTACCTTACTAGACCTTGTAACATTGGCAGGTTGATGATCAGAAGATACTATCCATATCACCTTCCTTTGCGAGCCTGACGGCTGCCTCTTTTGTTCTTTGTAGGATCCACTGTCAGATTCTTACTTCAAGCTCTACAATTGGCCCAATAGTGCAGGGACGTATTGCAAGACATCCTTTGATGCAGAAAGTGGATATGGTCACAATACAGTCAGGGAAATATCTCTCCAGCTAAACAAAATGAGTGCTTGGAGTGAAGAAGCAACCCATTCATAGAAGTCATAGAATAACAGATTATCAGAATTGGAAGGGACCTTGTAGGTCGTCTAGTCCAACCCTCCGCCCAAGCGGGAGACCCTACACCATTTCTGACAGATGGCAGTTTAGTCTCTTCTTGAAAGCCTCCAGGGATGAAGCTCCCACAACTTCTGTTCCATGGGTTGATTGTTCTCACTGTCAGAAAATTTCTCCTCATTTCTAGGTTGAAT
Source organism: Chrysopelea ornata (assembly GCA_019457695.2). Taxonomy (NCBI): domain Eukaryota; kingdom Metazoa; phylum Chordata; class Lepidosauria; order Squamata; family Colubridae; genus Chrysopelea; species Chrysopelea ornata. The sequence goes on from JAHWGE010427189.1 coordinate 9,998, forward strand.
CTCTCGGTCAGTTTCCATCCGTTGCTCCTTGTTTGACCTTTGGATGACTTAGAAAATAGCTTGACCCCTTATCTTAGAGTCTTAGGGCTGGAAGGGACCTTGGAGGTCTTCTAGTTCAACCCTCTGCTCAGTCTGCAGATCCTATTCCATCTCAGACAAGTAACTGTCCGGGAATTCTGGGAGTTGAAGTTCACAGATCGTAAAAGGCCCACCGTTCCCCGCCCGCTGCCCATTGATGTCAGAGAACTGGGTTCCCATGATATGTATGACTCTTAGATTGGAGCAGGACAGAATGTGCAGGTTCCTTGACTGATGTGATGGGAAATACTGCATATCTGCCAAGGTTCGAGAGGAGTTCTTTTAGGGCCTTTGCAACGTCCTCTGGCATCAACACATGCTCAACCCTCACTTCAAAAACCCTGGAGACACTTCTCTTATTTTGCCGAGCAATTTTTATTCCTTTATTTATGGAGTGGTGGGCACTTTGTGTGGATTTACTTATCATTTTAAGGCAGCGATTCTCAAACTCTCTGCAACTTTAAGATGTGTGGATCTCAACTCACAGAATTCCCCAGCCCAACATGCTAGCTGAGGAATTCTGGGAGCTGAAGTCCGGATACTTTCAAATTGCCAAGTTTGAGCAACGCTGGTTTAAGGGCTGACAGGACTTCAACCTTCACCTTCCTTCCCTGATGGGCAATAATAGACAAAAGCCTCGAATAAAAAATAAAAGAATCAAAACCAGACCTATTTTCATTGTTTCAATTGTCATCTTTAATAATTTCTGTATTTGATCTGTATATTGTAAGCCGCCCTGAGTCTTCGGAGAAGGGCGGGGTATAAATTCAAAAAATAAAAATAAAATAAATTGATGTTGCAATACTTTTTAATTCTGTGGGTTACCGTGGTTTAACCCCTTGGGGAAGGGGTTAAATAATTGATCCCATAAGTAGATTCTCTATCATCCTGGTCATGGTTGTCCCAAAGATGCTTGTTCAAGAGGCCAACTGGACTTTCTGGTTTTCCTTTGAAGACGTTTCGCTTCTCCTCCAAGAAGCTTCTTCGGCTTCCCCACCATCCAGTCAGAGCTGAAGAAGCTTCTCGGAGGAGAAGCGAAACGTCTTCAAAGGAAACACCAGAAAAAAAAGCACCTTTGGGATGGCCAAATTAGGCAAAAGTTAGAATCCAAATTACGCAGGGTTAGAATCGGGGTAGCCTCTCCTGGCACCGTTTCCTATTTGTCACCTATGACAATCATTATTTATTTTATTTTATTTTATTTGTTTTGATTTGTA
>JAHWGE010432300.1:0-10518 GCA_019457695.2 Chrysopelea ornata
TGAAGGTTGTCCAAAGCAACGTCCTCTGGCCCAACCTGTAGACCACGGACAGTGGTGCCTTCCTCTTCTGCAGCCCCATGGATCCCTCCTTCTTCCATCTGTAGCGAAGCAGTACCTGGGGAGTATCTTCCATTCTCTGCTGCAGCATCTCCCCTCAATGTGGTCTCCATTGCCCCTCTTTCTTCTGCAGCCTGTGGGGTCTCAAATGCCACGCTCTCATTCCCTGGGCCTGATGCACCTTTTGCCTCTGCAGACCATGGAGTCTCATTAGCCATTGAATTATCAATCTGCATTCCGGCCACATTTGCTCCTTCTGTAGCTTGCAGACTCTTACTCAGAGTAGTTGTTCCTTTAGATGTCTCTGGACTCTCCTCCTCAATGGCTTCTGGCCTCTCACTTGGGATGTTGGCTTCTTCTGAGGCTGGTGGGTTAGTAGTGGACATCGTTACAGATTGAGGACTTTCAACATCAGGGGTGGTTTTTGTGGGGTGCTGTGGAGTCTTAGAAGTAAACCCGTCTTCTTTTTCTGTGTCTTGCAAGTGTCTGCGGCTTTCTTCTTTGTTCTCTTGGGATTTCCCACCAGTAGAGATGATTTCTTCTGAAGATTCTGGCATTCCACCAGTGAGGGTCAGTTTTTCCACCTCTGTGGCCTCCATGCTGTCTCTTTTGGAGTCTTGGGAAGTCTCACTCACCTCTTCCTTTGTCACCTGCTGGCTTTCTGCCAAGTGTTTCATTTCATCTTCTTGAAGGATGCTCTCCTCAGTGGTGGCACCATCTTCCTTCATGGTCTCCAGCTTCCCCGCAACTGATCCCTGGTCAGCTCGTGGCTTAGGAAGAGGTGGGCAGAAAGCCAAGAGAGATTTCTGCACAATTCGTGGCAAGCCCCACTCGTGACAAATCTTCTTGTGTAGGATGTGGAATTCAAGAAGGTCTTTGGCCTCAGCTTGAGAAGTTCTCTGGTTAGGTCCCTTACCATTTATGGCTGAGGTTGCCCCTGGTTGCTGAGTGGTGCTTATGGGGCCCCTCTCACTGTAAAGAAACTCAGGAAGCAAAATGTCAGGGACTGTCCTGGACTGGAAGCTAATTTCTGCTGACTTTCTCCTGAGGTGTTTTTGGAGGTGGTCTTTCTTGGCAACATGATCGGGTCCTGCCATTTTCAGATAGGGCTGTGACCTTCTGACTGGGGTGGCAGAAGAGAATGCCCGTAGAGAGTCATGGACTTTCTTTGGAAGTCTCCACTGCTGATGGGTGATCATCCTCTTCAGGCTACCCTCCAAATTCTCCTGGGAGTGCAGAGGGAGGAAATGTGGCCTTTGAACTTGGATTTTCATGTCTTGAGCTGCCTTCTTTGGGGGACGATCTGGTCCAAGGGGAGGGGGTGCAAAAGCTTGCAGAGATCTCTGGATGACAGCAGGCAGCCCCCACTGGTGCTGAAGCCTCTTCTTCTTGATATGATGCTCCAGGACCTCCTTTTCCTTGTCTTGTAGGTACAGCGTCTCCATCACCTGGAAACAGAAGGTCTGCTGCTTGGTTGGTCTTGAAGAGGGCACTGATGGAGTCACCTTTGAAAGTGATTCTGGTGGTGGTCGCTTCCACTTCTGAGTCTTTGGTCCCTCCAGAAGTTCCTTAGTGGGTGGAACCGGAGCCTTCATCGAGGCTCTTGGGAGGAAGATTTTTAAAGACTTCTGGATCTTTTTTGGCAGCCCCCACCTCTGTAACAGTTTCCTCCTCTGAATGTGGTGCTCCAAGTGGGTTTGGGTGTTGGGCGGTAGAAAATGCACCTCATGTAGCAAAATGTGGATGTTGGTCTCTAACTTATGGGTGCTGGGGCACAAAGGAGCTCTTGACATGAAGCGCTCCACAGACCTTTGGACAAGAATTGGGCAGCTCCACATGTGTTGTATCCTTTTCTTCTTAATGTGATCTTCTAGGACTTCTCTCTCCTCCATCTGGAGGAAGAACATCTGCGTCCCTGAGAAATCCGTCTGTGCCAGCCTGTGCCTGGGGAATGGGGAGGTTAAACTGGGCATCATTCCAACAAGGGCCTCTCTGTATCTCAGACCCATCCCCCACAAGAAAGCAAAATGGTTCCTCTGGACCACCCACTCCAAGTGCGTCTTGTCTTCTGGAGACACAGTAAGTGGGGAGTGGTTGCGAGGCTGTAGCAGCCTCTGTCCAGAAAGGATCGGCTTAGGAAGTGGCTGCTTTGAATAGAGATCTCCAAGTTGAAGGGAGGCTTTGGCAATGATTGGAAGAACCCCATGGTGGTTCTCCATATGTTTCTTAGCCAGATGAAGCTGAAGCCGCCTCAGGTTTGGAGGGTCCAAAGTACGTAAAACATCACTTTTTCTCCCGAGGTCCCATTCTGTGCTCTGTGCTCCTCCAGGCCAACCTACTGAAGCAGTCTCCAAGCTAGGACCTCTGGGGAAGTTCCTCCAGGTTTGATCAAGATGAGATGTTGGTGGCCTCTCTGCCTCAACGTCCTCACCTCTTGGGCAGAGCATCCAGAGGGATTTTAACACCCTCCTGGGTAGTCCCCATTGCCTCTGGAAGTTCATCTTCTGAACATGGAATTCCAAGTGGCTGGAGACAACTTGGGGAAGGAAAAATGACTCCTGGCGCATAACATGGACATCAATTAGGTTCCTTTGTGGGGTGGGTGGCATGGGAAGTTCTTGCATGAAGGCCTTCACTGATTTCTGGACAAGAACCGGGAAGCCCCAAGCGTGGTGGATCTTCTTCTTCGAAATGTGACTCTCTAGACTTTGCCTTTCCTGCTCCTGGAGGAATTTTGTTTGGACCTCTGAGAATTCAATGCTGGTCCTTCTCAGTCTGAAAGGCTTGGAGAACGGCGTGAAGGGCAAAGCACCCAGAACATCCATGTAGCGCATTCCCATGCTCCACAAGGATAAGAGATGGCTGCCACGAATGGCCATTTCAATCCGCTCCATCTCCCCTGCACGGATGAAGGATAAGGAGGGGGATCGGGGCTGCCAGATTCTAAGGCCAGGTGGGATCTGCTTGGGGAGGCGTTGCCTTGAAGAGCTCTGGGTCCAGGCAATATTTGGGATCGTTTCCAATTGGACCTCCACGTTCTTCTTACCCAAGTAGATTTCAAGTTGATTCACATCTTTGGAGTCTATTTTAGACAGAACTTCAGCCAGCTGTGGGGTGCCCTCCACTGAGCCAGCAGGTCCCATGTCCCCTCCTGGTTGGAAATACCCAAGATCCAGAGTGGGATGCTCAGAAACTTCCCCCTGGCCACAACAGTAGGGGAAAATATCCCCATCCTCACTGCTCCTTAAGTCAGAGGGGCTTAACTCAAGCCGAGGATAGAGAAGCTTAAGGGACTCCAGAGCTTTTGCTGGCAAATGCCACTGTCGCTGTAGATACCTCTTCTGGATGTGGGATTCCAGGTGGGCGCAGGTGCTTGGAGGAAGGAAGGCTGGGTCCTGGCATAGAATGCTGGCATAGCTGTCCCTCTTCTGAAGGCTGGGCTGGGCAGGAGCTCTTTCCATGAAGCCTTGCAGGGATTTCTGAATGAGCCTGGGGAAGCCCCATCCGTGCTCCAGCCTCTTCTTCCTGACGTGCAATTCTAGGACCTCTTGGACCTCCACTTGGAGGAAGAGGGCCTGCTCCTCAGAGAGCTCTTCTTCTCCGGATCTTCTGTTGCTGGAGGACAGTTTGGGCTGCAGGGCAGCTATGCCTCCCACGTAGACCCTGCCCAGGCCCCAAAGGGAGGTCAAGCGGTGGCGCAAAATAGCCAGCTCCAAACGGTCAGTGTCTTCAGCATGCACAAAGGGCAGGAACTTTCTGCGTGGCTGTGGGGTCCAGGAGCTTGGAGAAGCTGGCTTGGGTAGGGGGGCTTTGGAAGGAGGGAGACGATGCCAGGACTGCCTGGCCACCCCTGGGAAGACCCCTGTATGCACTTCCACACACTTCTTAAGGAAGAGAATCTGGATCTTTCTCTCTGCCTCACCCCTAAAGAACAGAGTCTCTGGTGGGAATACCTCTCCTGGAGATGGGGGATGAGGTGCCTCCTCTCCATTAGTGTCCACTGCTTCAGAGGGCCCCAGGCCCACCTGACTCTGATCTACCTCTTGCATTTCCTTGGGCTGAGGACCAGCAATGGACTTCATCGCTTCCATCACCCTCTTGGGCAAACCCCACTGATGCTGATACTTCCTTCTATGGATGTGGAGCTCCAGGTATCGGCTGCAATCTTGAGGGAGGAAGGTCGAGTCCTTGTGCTGAACCTGCACTTCGGTCACAGTTGATTGGGAGAGTTGTGAGGGAGCTCCTTCCATGAAGCCCCTGAGCGACCTCTGGATCATGTCTGGCAGCCCCCACTCGTGCTGCAGCCACTTCCTACGGACATGTCGTTCAAAGGTACCTCTGACGTTCTCCTGGAGGAAGAGGACCTTCACCTCTGAGAACACCAAGTGATTTTCCAGTCTGGGTTGGAGAGGCTGGCCAGGTAGCCTTGGCATCATTCCTCCAAGGGCTTCGAGGTATTGGGTAGTCAGGCCCCAGAGGAACATCAACCGTTTGTGCTTCAAGGTCTGCTCAATCTGGACCACATCTTCTGGGCGTTCAAAGGGCAAGAAACAGCAACGTGGCTGGAGGAAGTTACATCCAGGAGGGATCAGCTGGGGCAGGGGCTTCCTTGGTGTGAAGGTTGCACGCTGACAAGAGGATCTGGCCACAGTAGGCATCACCCCCAGCAATATCTCCATATGCTTCTTCTCCAGACAGACCTTCATCTCCTTCAGGACTTTCCCCTGTGGCAGCAGGTGGAAGACCTCAGGCTGATGTGGGGAGGAAACCGTCATCCTTCTTGGTTTCTTCATCTCTTGACTTGGGCCTGAGACTGCGGCCATCTCTGAGCCAAGGATCTTCAGTGGCTCCCGGAGCCTCCTGGGCAGGTGCCATCTCTGCAGCACGATTCTTTTCCGCACGTTCCTCTCTAGCGCATGGATGTTGTCATTCCCCAGGAAAGTGATTTCAGCTGGGACGGTGGTCACCTCAGTGTGCCCAGCAACATGCCAGTGGGGGGCAGCTGGCAAAAATAACTGCAGGGATTTATTGACGAGACTTGCCAGCCCCCATGTGTGCTGCATCTTCTTCCTTCTCACATGCCACTCAAGATCTTCCCGGGTCCCTCGGCTGATGAAGACTGTATCCAATGAGCTGATATCCAACCCAAGGGCCCTTCTGGATAAGGGAGGAAGGGGGACCTGGAATTCAACACCTGTGAACAGGTGAGAGAGGGACTTTTGGTACAAAGTGACCAGCCCCCACTTGTGAGCCAAATCTTTGTGTCTGATGCTGAGTTCAACACGCTCCAGGGCCATCATCTCCATGAAGGAGAGTTCCTTGGGTCGCAGCTGCAAAGTCCTTGACCCAGGGGAGATAATTCTGGGAAGGGCGTCTTCTCTCTCCTGGAGGGCAGCCTTTGGAAGCAGCGTGGAAAATGGACCAGCCCCTCCCAGGTGTATCTCAAGAGCTTTTTGGGCCATGTGTTTTTGAAGGGCTTGGGGAAGCTTGTGGAGACCTGAATCCTTCACAGAAGGTGATCTCTTTGCAACCTTCTCCTTCTCGCCCTCTCTGGCCATCTTCGTCACACTGGGCGGCATCGGCATGAACATCTGGAGAGACTTCATCACCCTTTGGGGAACCCCCCACTGTCTCTCAATGATCTTCCTCTTGACATGGTCCTCCAGCTTCCTGTTGGCTTCCAGGGAGACAAAATGCAACGTGCTTCTTGGGGTCACCTTTACGTCCACTCGGGGACCCTTTGGGGTGCCAGGGCTGAAGAGGGCCACTGGCGGTGCGGTTGAGAGGAACAGCCTGAGGGATTGTTGAACACGCTTGGGCTGCCCCCACTGGTGCTGGACCTTCTTCCGGAGCACATGGGAGTCCAGGAGCTGCCGCTGAGAGCTGGGCAGAAAAGGCGTCTCTGCGTGGCCAAACTCAGAGGGGCGAAACAGCTGAGGTGGAGTCACTGGCAGTTTAAAAGCCTTAGGAGCCATCTTGGACAAGGACTGGGAGTAGAAAGTAGGAAGCTGCCATAAGAGCTGGATGTGCTTGCACTTAATGTTCATCTCCACGCTGTCCGCCTTCCTCCGAAGACCAAGGCTTGGCCCACCACGTGCCTGGGGGCTCCTCCAGTGTAATCTGACCAGCTTTGGAAGGACTATTTTCTTCTCCTCTGAGGCGCTCATTTTCCGGGACTCCTCCACTCGTTTAGGAAAGGTCTCCTGGGCAATTTGGAATAACTTCTTCCCGATGTGAACCCGGAATCTGGGTTTGGAACGGAGGAGATCATCCAAGGTTGCCTCTCTAGTTGGGGAGGCTAAATGAGGACGTTTTATTGAGCCTGGAGACTTTTCTCCACCAGACCTTTCCTCCCCAGGAAGAGTGGGATGAAAGCCAGTCTTCATGTGCCTGAGGGTCTCTTGGATCTTCCTTGGAAGCCCCCAGTGCTTGAGGTGAGCCCTCTTTCTCACGTGTTGCTCCAGTCTTCTTCTGGTGGCCACACTCTTAAATGGGAGGACCTGAGGCCTGGTCACCACCACTACGTCTCTCTTCAGGGGCCACTGAATAAGAGGACTTGGAGCAAATGGCCAAAAGGCCTTGAGGGACCTGAGGAGGATCACGGGCAGCCCTATTGCATTCTGCGTCCTCTTCACCACCAAATGTTGTTCCAACTTCTTCTGAACAGCTTCAGATACAAATGGAAGCTCGATAGCCACAAACACCATCTTCCTGGAGCTGCTGGATGCAGCTGAAGTTTGAGAGATGGTCAGAAAATCCTGTTCCTCTTCAGAAAGGAGATGTGTGCCCCTCTGGCCTTCTCCTTCGCTGCTAGAAGAGACATCCTTCTCACTGGAGGACCCATCATCTTCATGAGGATGGAAGGTTTCCTGATGTCCCCAGAGTCTATGGTCCTTCTGGCTGTAAACAGTGGAGACACCGGAAAAGTGGCCATATCCTGCCCTGCTGGTGTGAAGGGGCTCAGACCCACTTAAAGAACTGCTAGACTCATCTTCCTCACCCTTCTGCTCATCAATGGTGTGAAAATTATTCTTCCCTTGACTGGCCATCTGGAGGTGGGGATGTCTGAGGTGTCTGGGATGTTTTGGGAAGGTGCCTCTACCTGGTAGATTGGAAGGGAGAGGTTTCCTCCTCTGGGGTCCATCTCTGGGGAGCCGTGGCCTCTTTCTGAGTAGAAAGAGGGGGATGCTGCTGGGGGATGCTGCTGGGCTGTGCCTGAGAGGCCCAATCTCAGGGGGCTCACTCCTGCTCCGGGAGAAGATGGGATTGTCCTGCAAACCAGAAATGGCTGGCAGGCTGGAGCGTTCCACGTAAGAGGTGGTGGGGAGTGATGGTTTACGTAATACAAGATTCTCAGGGTTCAGTCTTTGGATATGCACCACCTTCTCTGCCTCTCTGGCTGCATGAGCACACAAGGCGCAGCTGGCATTGTCACACAGAAGTTGGCGGATGGTGGTGGCAGAGTGACCAGTCTCTATCCATGGTGACTGGTGAAGCGGTGGTTCTTCTTCCCAGCCACTGGTTCCTGCCCAAGGAATGAAGAGGATTAAGAGGCCCATTAGGGAATTGGAGAAACAAGAAGTGCTAAAGAGATGCTGTAGCTCCCACCTGATTGTTGTACCACAATAGCTTTCTGGACTCCATTGCTGCAGTGTCACAAACTCTGCCTACACCAGCAGTCCCCAGCCTTTGTTTGGCCCTGTCCCACCTAAGCATCTCTAAAATCCTGATGCCTGCCCTCCCCCCCACCCCCCACCTCCGTGACATATAATTCTTACTATTCAAAAAGTGACTCCTACTCACACGGAGGAAGCCTACAAGGCCGTTAACTTGGCTTAAACAAGGTTCCAATTGTCCCCATTAAAAATCGGGCATAGGCCCCACATTGGGAATCCCTGTCACACAAAGGAAATGCCCTCTGAGGGCTCCTTGGTGCTCTCTGGACTTGGCTATTTTCTTGCAGACATTTCATGACCCAAGTAGGGAACATCATCAGTGCTGGAAGGGAGGGAGATTGGAAGAGGAGGGAGGAGGAAGTACTGGGGTCCTTGGTGCTCTCTGAGATTAGTTGTTTCTTTCTAGGTAAATACCACCCATGTTTTGCTTCCTCAGGAACATCCCCTCCTGGGCTCTACCCTGCACTCAGCTGAGAAAATCTGACCCTTTCTGGATGACCTCCAGGCCTGGGGCAAGAAGCAAGGTGCTTGGTTCAGCTCTGAGGGGACGGTAGCCTCCATCAGATCTAAGGCCCTGCAGAAGATGACATGTCTGGAGTCCTGGCAGGGCTGGTGGGTCTCCAATATAAATGCCATAACAGAAGGTCCCTGCCAGAGCGGGCAATTCTGGTACCTTTAGGGTTCTCTGATTTGCGCTGACTTATTTTATTTTATTTTTATTTTTTTTGCATTTATACCCCGCCCTCTCCAAAGACTCAGGGCGTCTTACAACTTCTTAAGCAATAATCTTCATACTTGGCTTATCTTCCCCTTGGTCACTAAGTGCCTCGTGGGATGGACCTCTGCTTTCCCGATCATGATCCTACCAGGAAGACAGGAGAGAAGGCAGATTACTCAATGGGGAGAGGCTGAGCCTGAATGGTCTCCTTTCCCTGACTGGGTGAAGGTTAGGACTGTGGAAAGAGTGCAGAGGGGGGCTAAAAGATATGACGAAGAGTGGCAGGAATTGGGTATGTCTAGTTTAAGGAGACATTATGAAGCAACCCGGAACTAAGAAAGTCTTAACAGTGAGAACAATTATCACTGTTAACACTTAATTATCACTGTTATCACTTAACAATTAATGTAAGCTGCCCTGAGTCCCTCTGGGAGAAGGGCGGGGTATAAATTTAATAAAATATAAATATATCCAGTGGAAGGACTTGCCTACAGAAGTTGTGGGTGCAGCAACACTGGAGGTTTTCAAAAAGAGATTGGACAACATTTATGTAGAATGCTATAGGGTCACCTGCTTGAGCAGGGGGTTGGGTGAGAAGACCTCCTAGGACCCTTCCAACTCAGTTATTCTCCCCCCACCCTTCTCTCTCTCTGAAGTGCAAGCTGTTTTTCTGCAGTGTTAAACCATAACATGTGGAAGGAAATACTGAGCCCTCAATTCCAATTCCCTCGCTCTGAATCCACGCAAAATGTGGACTCCGTACCTAAAATTAGCTTCAAACAACCCTTACAAATAAAGTCAGCTGACGGGGCCTTTCTCCCCAGTGCTGGGTACCGTTCCTTGAAACTGGGAATGCCCCCTGCTGCAGCATCTCCTTCACCCAGCCGGGCCATCATAAGAGTGAGCGATGCTGGAAGGCCCCTCCCAGTCCCTGCTCAGGGAGGCAGCCCTAAAGGTGGGCAAAGAACTCACCGGCCGTCTCCAGGAGGGGAGATCCCTGGGGGCTTCTGATTCTGTGGTCAAAGGCAAAATTCTTTTCCACGCCCGGGGAAGAGCTTTGTTCCCAGCCAAGAGTCCTCCTGGGCTCCGCTTGCTGAGGAAGAGAAGCAGGGCCAGGGTGATGGTGCTGCACAGGGCGAAGCAGCCGTCCAGGGGGAGAAGGAGGCAGCTGGGGGGAGGAGGAGCCATCTTGGCAACCTAAGGCTGAAGATCCTTCGAGCATTGGGGGCCACCCTTCTCCACAATGCCTCTCCTCCTGCATCGGCCACAAACAGCATTCCATGCTGCATCACAAAGGATTTGTTTTCCATTTGTTTCTAGAACCAACAATCCAAAGGAACCTTTAGAAGCAACGGGGTTCTCTGGAGCAGAAGACACGGCTTATGGGGGACACCAGCCCTGTGGGGAGAGAAGGGGCTCCAGGCGTGTGGCAAAGGAAGACAAAACCAGCCTAATCAGTAGGCACCTCCTGAAGAGCCAAAACCGGCACTGCTAGTGCCCGCTAGTGCTCAGAGGGTGGTGTAACTTCTGGGTGAGTCTCACCTCGGCTTCCTCACACCTACCTTTGTCTCAGCTTCAGAGAAAGTTTGTAGCTGGAGAACTAACTAAAGATAGTAAGAAAGCTGATGGGTGAAATGTGTCTGATTCACAGAATTAAGTCAGGGCTCAGGGGCGTCCAACCTTGGCAACTTTAAGACTTGTGGACTTCATCTGCCAGAATCTCCCAGCCAGCCAGTTAGCTGGGGGATTCTGGGAGATGAAGTCCACAGGTCTTAAAGTTGCCAAGGTTGGGCACCTCTGAACTAGAGGCTGAAAGCCTTACAGAAGGAGATCCAAACTCACCGTCAGGGGAATTTCCTGACTTGAGGTCTATTGTGCTGGATTTATGGAGGGTTCAGCATGGCTGGCTGGGGAACTCTGGGAGATGAAGTCCACAGGTCTTAAAGTTGCCATAGTTTAAGGTGACCAGACGTCCCGCTTTTGGTGGGACAGTCCCGGTTTTTCGCCATTTGTCCCGCGTCCCGCGGCGTTTTAATAAAGTCCCGCATTTTTTCCATGCCCCCAGCC
>JAHWGE010433413.1:601-11161 GCA_019457695.2 Chrysopelea ornata
TTAGTGATAGTTGCCTGTTACATACTAATGAATGTTGATAATGAGAGTCTGGGAAACTAGTAAACATTACTGTGGAACATGAATATAGAAAAAAGAATATTTAAGCAAGTTGAATAGATGAATGGGAATGAGATTAAAAAAATATAGAAAAAATTATTAGAGGCAAGATTACATGACTGTCTGTATGGGAAGCAGAAGACCAAGATGGCAGTCACAGACACATTATTAAAGCCCCACACGTTGGTATATGTGTGCAATGTGTACATATGCAAAAGGGTGGGGCCTTGATCCTTTGGTTGCATCAACCATTTTGACCTTTTACCCCCATTCTCCATTGTAGACACCCCTGACTGTCATTAATTAATCTTTATCAATCAAATATACAATATTTCGTAATCGCAATTAGTGCAAACCTCCTCTTTTTAGTCTCACTTTTAAATCAAAGGAATACTCTACTTTTTAGTGTATAAAATCACATTTTATAAATGTTTTGTCTGTTTCTTTTTTGCTTCATTTTATATTAAGAAAAATACATTTTATTCAATAAACCCATAGTTCCAAAGCTTAATTTGTTACGACCTCCCATTTCTGGCCTGCAGGGACAATATTTCTGAGCACGACATTATCTAAAAGACATTCCAGTACATTTTGGACGTGTTTGTATATTATACATGACACATATTAGATTGACTAAGTTTAGTGCACCTTATGAGGGTTCTGGCACACTGAAATCGATGGTTTGGGGAGTGGATTGTTCTATTAATTTGTAATGAGGAATCAACTCAATCTGAAGTTCAACCCGTACTTTTCATCTAGTGTCCTAGGTTTTAAATTCTACTATCTAATCTTTATGTAAGCTTTTGGCATAGTAATCCATCACTGCCCTGTTCTTCTGATTAGGAAGCTCTTCTGTATCTAATCTAAACTGACTCTTCTTTCATGCAAAGTAATGTTTCATCCTCCAGTCAAGCTTCAACTTCCTTTTCATTGTTGGCATTGATTTTTGTATTTTTCCCCTAGAAATCCAACCTTGGCTTGAAATGGAAATGGGCTGATCTGAACCATTACAGTAGAATATCTCTGAGGAAAAAGGAAGTTATAACTAACTATAGCATCCATGAAAATGTACTAAAGATAATGTTCCTGTATAGTTCAGAATAATATGAGCTTAAGACTCGGGTCTTGCTGCTACTCAGGAGATAAATAAATATAAGGAGGGAAAGCTAGGACTGAGAAACATCTCAAACTTCTACTAGCTCTGGGTCACAGCATGTCAGAATATGTATCTGGCACAAGTGCAGAATTGAATGTTACACTTTCTGTCTTATAGGCAATGTTGTAGTTTAAAAAATGCTGATATTTCAGTACACTCAATGCAAAATACAATCTTACCTCCCCCATTGCCTGTGTTACCCATTATCTTCTGAACTGAGCTATTTTGGATGCATGGCTAATTGGAGCCTAGAAGTTTGACAAGTCCAAGGATTCAAAAATGAACTTGAAACCATTGATCTCAGGTCCAGGCCTGCAATATATTTAGTTTTGTTCTCATTTTCTTCAAGAAAATGTGGATGACATATAGGTACCATATGTCTTTGTGTTATAAGAACAAACTAATGAATAAATAATAAATATCCCCATGATTTTTCTCAAAGTGTTTATACCAATTAACTAATTTGTCTAATTAGGAAGAATGTATCTTTGTTTACATACAGAACACAATAAGTATGGTCAAAGGTAAACTCTTGTAGGAAGAATCATAAGAAACCCCCCCCGCCCTTATTTCCATGCTCCCAGAAAAGGCAAAGAAAAATCATCCACCGAAGCTAAAGCAATCGCTGCCTCCCAGTCAGAATGGCCCCAAGTAACCTCAGTTAAAAGACGGAGACAGACTGAATTGACAGGATTAAGTCAGAAAACACAAAGCCACACAAATTTTCCCCACCTTTCCCAAAGGCAAGCCTTGACCCTGACCACCACCTAGAAAACCAAATAGGGATAATTAAAATACAGAAAGGCACATTATTAATCTAATCAGACAATCCCACTAGGCATCTCAATCTCAAAGGTTTTATCAAAAGGATAAAAAAATGACTTTACTTCCCATTCCAGGCTGTCAGCTGTCCCAGAACCAATGCTGAGTCACTTGGCTTCTGTTCCTAAATAAACGGACACCTCTTTTTTCTGCAGCTTGCCTTCAAATTCACTGGCTCCTGCATCTTCCTCCCAGCTTGGAATCGGACTGGATTTTACGTCCAATAATTTGACATGGCAGATGGGACTCCAAGCTAACCTGACCAATGAACCTGGCCCAGGTAAGCCTCCACCTTGCCAGCAGCAGATCCCTTGTGTCTATGGGTGGTTTTCTCAGACTTTGCCTATTTGGAGCAAGGGTAGTAAAGGGAATTCTGAGTCTTGTGCTCAACGAAGGTGAGTACCATCAAAATTTTACTAGATTTAAAGCCCAGGAGAGCAAGTGAAGTGTATGAGTATGCCTGTGTGTGACCAAATCCCACCCCTGTCAATAATCTGAGAAATTTCGATGGACAGAGTCTTCCCAGCCCATTTGCTGAAAACACTGAAGTGGCAGACTGAAGATTGGAAAGTACCTTCACCTTGCGGTAGTGCAGAGTAAAATCAGGATTGTGGTGGACCCAGGAAAGGAGCTTTGGAATCTCACTGCAGATGGAAGGCACTTGAAGTTTCACTGCAGACAGAGGATATGGCCATAAAATGAGGACCTCAAGACCAAAGATCCTGCCAAGAACTCCCCTAGGGAAATGGATGGAGTCTTGGGGCAGATGGTATTGCCTGTCCAGCCAGGCATGAAATTAAGATATGCATGCGAACTTTGTAGGGAGTGGATCCTGCTCAGTGACTAGGCTATAGAGTTAATTTGGCCAGAAAATGGTACCTTTGATTATGGAACTTTAAAAGCACTAAGGTCTAAGTTAAAGCCCTCTCACATACCATACTGGTACTATTGGGCAGAATTGTTGAATTGAGAAAACCCAAAGGGAAGAGAGCGAGGAGCCCCAGCTAGAAATAGATAACCCAGTCCTAGGCTCTGCACCAGCAGCTCCACAGATTGTGGAAACACACCTGACCCAGATGCTGCCACTGGAAGAACCCCTTCATCCCTTCGAACCTGGAGATTGGAGCTGGATAAGATCATTCACCTGGAAAACACCACCACAGCTCAGATGGAAGGGACCCTTTGAAGTCTTGCTAACCATTCAGATGGCTGTGAGAATTGCAGAGAGGGCTGTCTGGATTCATTGGACCTACATCAAACCAGCCGTCCTTGACCACAGTGCCAAACCAGAAGCAATGTTGAGAGTGCCATCCCTGTGAAACTGAGGAGTGGGCATTACAAACTCATTTTGAGACCTTGGGAATCAATGGCAGGGATTGCAAGGGAATGGGTTACATTTAACACAATTAAATTATATTGCACGTTTGTCTTTGTAATCTGCTGTAGGGGATTTCTAAAACCCAATCTATTCCTTGACAAAGGAAATATTTGGGAGCACCTGGCATGAGAACTCTTAAATACAACCAACTTCTGGCTGGCTGGGGGTAGATCTGTAAAAGACATTCTGACAACGCGCTTGATGGAGGTGCCCTCAGGACTCCAGGCCATATTAAACCACACTAAACTAAGGGATTTCCCACTCACAGCCATATATATTCCACCATCTTTGACCGGGAAACTAGCATTAACCTTAAAGATGAGAGTATGTACACACTACACATGGCAGCGGGCACTAACATGGCTGCATGCTCCAAAATGACAGGCTGTCAAGCCCCTAGAGTCCCCATATGCTTAGCAATATTGAACTAATCTTCAATGGCACTGAAATTATCCTGTTCTCCTACATTCATATAAGTCTTCCCTTGGTTTGGTTTCCGTTATGTGGGGTCAAAACCTATTCCTACCTATAAGCAAACTCCACTGGGGGACCCTGCACCCTAGAGAGACTGACTGTCCTCATGCCCTTTCTGCAGAGATGACAGAGAAGGAACCTACAAACCTTAACACCAGATTGCAATTTCCACACATCCCTAATAATTAAAACTGAGTACATAGCACTGGAAGTGTCATTAGTGGGGGTCCTGGTGCTTGCCATGGGAAATTTCAGGCACATCAACAGCCTAGCCTGTGGTCTGGTCAAAAGCCTAAACTTGACCTCTCAAGCCCCAAGCCCTAGACATTCTAAACAGAGAACTGAGACAGGTCAGGGAAGCCACACTAGAAAACAGAGCAACCATTGATTATCTGTTGCTAGGACATAACCATGGTTACAAAGAATTTCATAGCATGTGTTGTTTTTAACCTGACTAAAAGCTCAGAACCTATAGAATGACATTAGGCATTTTTTAAAAAACTAACGTAAGACATTGGCTACAGTAAATTTCCCTTCGACTTGTCCAGGTGCTGTGTATTCCCTCATGCCTTAGCATCCAACAAACCTGCCTCTTGACCATTCCAAAATCTAGCAATAAGACTAATCAAATCTCTTTCATGATGAGCCAAATAGAAAGCAAATACTAAGTCTACTCAGACAGGACCTAAATTGTGCAAAATACATATATTTGAGGAAATACCCATATTAGCACAAAATGTGGGACTTGAAGGAAGAATCATAAGACCCCTCTTTTACTTCCATGTCCCCAGAGAAGGCAAAGAAAAACCATCCACAGAAACTAAAGCAATCCCTGTCTTCCAGCCAGAATGGCCTCAAGTAACCCTGGTTAGAAGAGAGAGACAGGCTGAATTGGCAGGATTAAGTCAGAAAACACAAAACCACACAGAATTTCCAGTCCCCACCTTTCCCCAAGGCAAGCCTTGACCCTGACCACCATCCAGGAAACCAAATAGGGATGATTAGAACACAAAAAGGCACATACTCTAATCAAATAACCCCACCAGGCATCTCAATCTCAAAAGCCCAAAAGGGTATAAAAATCACCCATGCCAAGCTGTCATCTGTCCCAGAACTGATGCTGAGTCACTTGGCATCTGATTCCTAAATAAGTGGAGACCTTCTTTCCTGCAGCTTGCCTTCAAATTCATCGATTCCTGCATCTTTCTCTTGGCTTGGAACCAAATTTGATTTTGCTTCCAGCACTATCAAGGAAAATATCTGCAAAAACCAGACCATAAAATTCTCTACTATTTTCTTATTACATATCATTCATCTGTAGGCTTAAAGTTAGCATTTGTTTACTGAATGAATATGAAATAATTGTTTTAATATAATTTGTACAAGAACTGCTATATGAATTATGGATGACTTAAAGAACATTTTTATCAGTGTGGATGAGGGAGAGAGAGAGAGAAAAGGAAAAGAAAGTAGATCAGGACTTTGTCTCCCTCTGGCAAACTAATAATCTCTAATGCCAATTTTAATTGCAACTGGAGCCAGTGTTCTGTAATTGGTTGAGTTAATCTTAAAAAAATAAGCAGGGTTAGATCTAATTAGTACTTGGGTGTGGAAACCACCAGGATAAACTAGGGCTGAAGCTGGTCTGAGACACTGAAAAAAGCTGCCTGAAAAAAACGTATAGGTAAATCACTTCTCTATTGGACATGAACATATCCATGAAGTTACCAATAATTGTGTACAACCTGAATGAGACTTTGCTGGATTAGAATGAGGGACATCCAAATTCAAGCTCCTCAATTACCAAAGAGTTTACAATTGTTTTGTTGCTGATTGTCTTCTGTCAACTCAGCCTAACCCAAAGTTGTTAGCAATTATCAATAACTGGTTCCCCAACCTTAAGATTAATCCTTTCTTCTATTTCTCAGAAATAGAAAGGCTGAATTGAGACAGTGATGAAGAGCTGGAGGAGCAAGTCTCACCTTTCAATATATTTTTCTGTTGCCCAGTTGCTATGGTATGGCACAAAGGATCACCCTGGGCTGTGGGTGCTTTCTAGATATGGAAGAGAGTATATAATCCTGCAAGCACAGGATTGGAGAGAAGGTGGCTTTAAGGAGAAGAAATTAGGGGTCAGCATATTTGGTGAAGCAGCTGCTTATTCAACCTTTAGCCACTGTGAAGAGACTGTCTATGGATCAAATGGGTTCCACTGGGAACCAGTGCCAGAAAATTTACCTATCTGAAGCTGAGGGGGAGAAAAGATTCCACCTTAATGTATAGAAAATTTCTTGTACCCTTCTGTCTTCAACATTAACATTGCCTAATCATTTGTTATAAACTTGTTTGCAAAGGTGAAGATTGAATATTGGCTACTGAATCCGAAAATCAAACATGAATATTAAATGTATCCAAAAAAACATGACAGAGGGATACATTTCAAGCAATATCATTTTGCAGGGGCTCTTGTCCAAATTG
Source organism: Chrysopelea ornata (assembly GCA_019457695.2). Classification (NCBI taxonomy): domain Eukaryota; kingdom Metazoa; phylum Chordata; class Lepidosauria; order Squamata; family Colubridae; genus Chrysopelea; species Chrysopelea ornata. The sequence goes on from JAHWGE010433413.1 coordinate 6,967, forward strand.
CATGTTAAATCATTTGGCATTTTTAGAGTTAAGTTTCTGGTTCTCTCCATTAGACTTAAATCAGGCTGGCTGGTGTTTAAGCTGCCTGGAGAGACAAGTAAGAGCTCACACCCTCCAGAGTGGGAGTGATTGTAAGCCGGGACAGAGCAGAATTTCCTGAACCGAACTGACTATAGCTGGTCCTAAGAGGAACCACGCAAAGCCGGCGTGCAAGCAGGAAGCCTCCTTTCTGCCTGAGCAAGCTAGTAACTTTCCATTTTTCTTCAGAAAAACGGAATCCGGGGCATAATAAACAATGGAGATCAGGGTAAGATATTGACGTTCCTAAACAGTCTTAATTTCTTTTCAAAGCGGAACGGAAAATCAGAATTTGCTTTGGGAGCGCCTGGGAATCACTTCTAACAATTTAGAGTGGATTCAGCTGCGTGGCAGCAGCTCTGGGCAGAGTCCGTCACTCTGGTTTCTTGTACGATGCATGTGCTTCTGCTTCGTCTGTTGCATACACTTTTCTCCTCAAAAGAGATGGCGAACTTCCTCTCAGCAGATGTAGAAGATGCAGCTTGGCGGGAGAACGGGAAGAAGACGGTAAAATGAGAAGAGTCGAGGGAGAGTTGCGGGTTTCACACAGGCTTCGTCCTTTGGTTTTGAATTTTGGGAACTTTTTTTACAAATGCGTTGTCTTGGAAACAGAATCTGAGTAATGTTAAACACATGAAATAAAAACGGTAAAGATAAATTCTCTCCATTCATCTCAGGGGTTCCTTTCTCCAGAGTTTTAAATTGAACGTTTTTAAAAAGTGGATTGCCTTTTCAGAGGTTTTAGCATACTGACACGTGCATGAATTTTAATTCTGAAATTTTTGTCCTTTTCCATAAAAGATGAATGTTTTGAAGAAATACATTTTTACTTTCTTTGGGGATTTGGTTATTGAAACTGAGGGAAGCAATTATAGTACAATATGTTAACTCATTTGCAAAAAGTGTGATAGGGCAGTGGTTAGGATGCAGTATTGCAGGCTACTTCTGCTGGCTGCTGGCTGCCAGCAGTTAGATTCTCACAGGGTCAGGGTCGGCAAAATGAGGACCCAGATTGCTGGGGGCAATATGCTGACTCTAAGCCCCCTAGAGAAGGCTATAAAGCACTGTAAAGTGGTATATAAACCTAAGTGCTATAGCTATATCCTAAATATTAAGTGCAATATTATGGGATAACAGATTTAACATTTACATTCTGAATAATACAAATAGTTATTTTATGCAGTAGTGGGATTCAGCCAGTTCACACCACTTCGGGAGAACCAGTTGTTAACTTTGTGAGCGGTCTGGCAAACTAGTTGTTGGAAGAAATCATTAGGGCAGAGAACCATTGTTAAATTACTTGAATCCCACCACTGATTTTATGATATTTTAAATACAAGTTTAAAAAATTATATGTTGGAATTAAAAGCTACTTTTGTGCATCTTGAATATTTTGATACTACTAGGCATGTACATAACTACATTAAATTTATTTTGAGAGTGGAATAAAATATTGGAGTTACTTGGCAGCTATAGAATATTATAATGAGATAATCTAGCATCTTTTTTTCTTTTCACCTTTTATTGTATGGTGGTTAAGGAAAATGTTGTGGAAAGACAATGATATATTAAACTATCCTAAAGTTACAATGCAAAAACTCAGATAGAATCACTCTTGTGTCTAAAAGATTTAGTGACTTAAAATATCAAATTCACAATTCCTTGGAATGGGGAAAGGACTACCATTAGATTGAATGTACAAGGGGTTTTGGAGAACATGATGTCACTACGTGTCCTGGCCACCTTTTCCATAGAGGTATGTGACCATCAGAAGTGTAATTAAAGGTGTCAGCACTTTGCTTCTGGAAAACTGCCGTAAGGAAGTTGCCTCCAGTGCCACTGGTGGATGAAGTGTAAGGATAGACCTGACATATACTCAGTAGGGAAAACTTGAGTTATTAAAAAAAACCTGGACAATTTGAAATACTCAACCATAGCAGAAAGATGCAGAATCAAAGTTGTTTGGTAGCATCTACCAAAGAAGAGGAGTGCTAGGAAGATATACATCAATTTGCATTAACAATATGATTGGGTTTCAAAAACTGTCTTCTGATTTCTGAAAGTTTTCTTCCTTTGCAAATGGAACTTCTGATTTTCTGATTATTATTTTTTTGGTGCTTTAGAAAGTCTTTAGGTGAAGGCCTTGAGTATGCTGTAACTTATTGCCTTGATCTGCAGAGGATACTATTGTTTCTCTTGCTTTTTTTTTTTGGTGTAAGGCATCTTTCCATCCCTCTGCAGATTGTCCACTCCCACTGCCCAGCCTTTATCATCTGAAGAAGGCCCATGGGAGGAGTTCCTTTATGATTGCTTCTCTTGGCATTTCATTAAAACATTAAAACTGCAGAAGGCTGTAATTGAGATCATAGTAGAGTAAAGGCAGGTTGCTCTTACACACTCCTCAGCCTCTTGTAGCTAAGTTATGCAGCTGTACTTACAAGCATTTCATCAGTGCCCACCCCCATAAAAATTGAATGAGAGTAGCCTAGATATGGTGAAGGAATAGTTAAAGTGTCTTTAAAAGTTGTTTAAAAGTATAATAGTGGTTTTTTTTGAAATCATAGCATTCTTCACATTGCAGATCGTGGTTACAGTAAATGATGGCAGTTACAGATTAAATGATACTCAACAAGCCAAAACTTGGTACAGATACAGACAGCTTTTAGCCTTTCCTGGAAGGTGCTGCTCTATTAAATAATAATGTGCTGTGGTTGTGGAGTGCCTTGACTCAGATATAGTAGAGCTCCTATGTGCTTTACTCCCAACTTTAAGTGTTCCAAGAAAAAGGAGACAAGAACTCAACTGTTTATAATTTTAGCACTTAGTTTAGTCTAATCTTTTCTTAAATCTGCTCTTCATTAAGAATAAAGCATTTTTTCTGGTCTTTCAATACTTGGAGGTGGGAATTTAATTAATGATATTGAATTGTTATATACTGACTACTATTTTTAGGTGCCATTGTTCAAATTGAGCATTTGAACTGCTGTTGAGTTTTTCTGTGTGTGCACGTGTTTGTACACAGAGATATATTTTGGTGAATTATATATTCTGATTTGATGTGTAGCATTACTTACGGACATAAAATGATTGGATAGAAATAAAAAAAAATGAAAAAGATGGTATCAATTTGCCATTTATGTACTGAAGACAATTTTTAATGTGTAATTTTTTTCTTGAACCCAGATTTTAATCACCAGGTGTCTTAAGTGGTCTTTAAGAAATTAAGATTAATTTCTTAATTTCCCTTAAGAAATTAAGACAGTTTAAACAATTTCAATGGCTTCTTTCTTATCCCTTGAAGTACATTGATATTTTTTTCATTCCATCAACAGTTTATCCTGGAACAACTATATTTTTGAAAGATGCAAAATCTTGAAGCTACAAAATCTTGAAGCTTCCTCTGGAGGAAGGCATTGTCTTATCAGTTTGATTAAAAATACTGACAAAATGAAGCACGAGTTGCTTATTTCTTTTTCTGCAGTTTCCTTTCATATACAAAAGTTATTTGTCACATTTAATATTGATTAAAGAAACTGTTACCTGATAGTACACAGTGTGTGTATTCATGTGATTTTTAGGCAAAGTCTCATCTTATACAGATAAGACTTATATAAATGACAATTTGGTCCTGTTTGATCAACAGGTGGCATCATGACCCAAAATGCCTTTGCATAACTGTATGTTGTGCACCAACTATGTCCATTCCTGGGCAAAGCGCCCTTCTCACAATCGCCCATGCCCTGGTCAGCTCTCAGTTGGACTGTTGTAATGCACTGTCCATGGAACTGCCCTTGATGAGTATCCCAAAACTTCACTTCATCCAGAGTGCATTGGCATGCACGCTTCTTTGGAAATAAAGTTGGCCTCTCCTTGGTTCTTTTCTGGAATGATCTAAAGACATGGTTTTGTCAGTGGACCTGGAGATTCCAGGTTAATTTGGACCAATCAAGTGGCTTCTCTGATCATATTTGTCACTGCCACAATGGTTGGAGATTTCTGAGGTTTTTATATTGTTGATTTTTAATGTTACAGTAGTGGCCAAAATTGTGGAAACTTTTTGGGAAAAATATATTTTCTAAAACTAGCTAATAACACCACTTTTTTTGGGAGTAGTACC
>JAHWGE010433586.1:0-12435 GCA_019457695.2 Chrysopelea ornata
CTTCCAGAAATTATTTAAATGCATTTTTAAATGATATCTTACTTGCTTCCCATGGCCTTAAAGCAAATGACTCTGAAAGACAGGATAAACAGGTCTAAATTTATACCTTGATATGTAGAACAATATGAATAAACTTTGTTGGGTACTGAAGAAGACAAAAACATTGAGGATGGTTTTCTCACAGTAACTAAATTAGACTAATGTGAACCATCCTATGACTAAGCAAAACTCTAAATGCAGAGTTGGAGTACCCCAAGGCTCTGTTTTAGGCCCAGTACTCTTCAACATCTTCTTCAATGACTTGGACGAGGGGCTAAATGGGGAGCTCATCAAATTTGCAGGTGACACCAAGCTGGCAGGAATAGCCAACACTCCAGAAGATAGGCTCAAGTTACAGAAGGCCTCCAAGGTCCCTTCCAACTCTTGTTGTTATTATTATAGTTCATATTCTGCTGGCTCTGGTCTTCAGTTGTACTAAATAAGGACCCTGACAGAACTAATTCCATTTATTTATTTGTTTATTTATTTATTTGAATTTGTCAAACAAAAATGAGGACAAGAATAAGAGAATAAAAATACAATGACAGGGAAGGTAGGCATGTTAGTGCACTTATGCACTTCCCCCTCTCTACTGACCACTTAAGTATGAAGTAAGGTCCACAGAAGTAAATTTGTGACTCAAACTGTGAAAATTTGTAGTTGAGCCAACTGAATCAGGTAGGGCATTCCAAACTTTGACAACTCTATTACAGAAATCATATTTTTTACGGTCAAGTTTAGAACTATTTACATTGAGTTTAAAGTGATTTTTCATGCACGTATTATTGCGATTAAAGCAGAAAAAGCCATTTACAGGTAAAACATTACTACGTATAATTTTGTATGCAATACCTAGGTCTGACCACAGGTGACACAGTTCTAAGTTATCCAAACTGAGAATTTCGAGCCTAGTAGCACAAGGAATTCTATTGTGTACAGAAGAATGCAAGCTTTTTCTCATGACGTACTCTGAACCCATGTCAGATATATGGTGGGAATTCCAAACAGTTGAATAATACTCTAAAATTGGTCTAGTATAAGTTTTATAAGCTCTAATTAGCAATACAATGTTTCCAGAAAAAAAGCTTCGCAAAATTAAGTTTACAACTCTTAATGCTTTTTTAGCGATGCTGTTACAGTAAGCTTTGGAGCATAAATCGTCAGAGATAAGTACATCTAGGTCCTTAACAAAGTGAGGGTCGTCTGCTAGATCAATGCCACTTAGCTTATACTTGACATCTTGATTACGTTTACCAATACATAAGGCATTTATTAATCGAACTTTGAAGTTGCCAGATAGCTGACCATTCAGACACATAGTCGAGATCACTTTGCAAAACAACAGAATTATCTGTAGAATTGAATAATTTTACATCATCGGCAAAAAGAACGCAATTGCTTTTAAGTTTAATTACGGTATTTTCAACACACATTCTTCTTTAATTATTTACCTGTACATTTAATCATTGTTTAGAAGAAAATATCAACAGCATTTTCAAAAGAAAAACCCAATAGAGTTCAGTTGAATTTACTTCTCCAACAGTCGATAAATTCAGGAATACCTGCAAGTGGGGGAAGGGCAAAGAACTAAGATGGCAGATAAGACTGTGTTCTTTGAATATATTACAGGCATATACAGTATAAAGATATAGGGCTTAGATCAAGAGGTCACATCACTGGAATCCAGTGTTTCTGTGAAGCAGTACCAGATTGTATACTGCATTATCCATCCATCCATAAATACATACGTACATACAGTATATACATACATATTTTCCCTGAAGTAGTAGGAAGTGCAGTGCTGGCTGATGAATGAGAAAAATATGACAAAGCCCCTTCTGCTCAGTTTCTCCATATAATCACGCTAGCAGCTGCTCTTAAATGAATTTGCACTAGCCTGTTGCATGCCCATATAAAAACTGTGCACGATTGTCCCCTCATGTCTTTTCTGCATAGGGAGAAATGTTGGTGGCAGTGATGCAGACACAACTGTGTTAGTTTTGTCTGAAAGCAATACTGCATAGTGTGACATCTGGTGCTTACAAAGCAACTTCAAAGTATACTTTCCCAGTCATTAATCACCTTTGTGATTGACCTGGGAATAAATGTTTATTAACTGGAGGCAGCGCAGCCATAGAAATCACTGTTCTGAGGAAGAGTATATAAGCAGTTTATTATTAGACCATGTAATCACTCAGTCGACCTTTATTAGAAAATCACTTACAAAATTCTGTGCCCAAGTAAACCACAACAACAACAATAATAAGGAGGGGAAAAAAGAAGGAGCAGGAGCAGGAGAATAATGACCAAATAAATTTGTTGTTCAGCAAATTGGCATTGCTCTCTTCTTTACAATCATTTCACCTTTGTGACATTTTCTCAGTTATCGGCATATTCACAGATTCAGAATGTTAATGAGAAATACAGGAACTGTATAACCATAGTATTTTATTTGTGAAATAAACATAGGGCATATTGATGTTGGGAAGTTTGCACAGGGAATATAGGATCTTCACAAACATTTTGTCCTCTGAAACCAATCAAGCCACAAACAAAGAAGGAAAATTGTGATTACCATTAAAAATGGAGGGAAGGAACTGTAGTGATATCATGACTCAGGTTTTCAGGAAAAGCCCTCATGCTTTGAGACTGAGCAGCAATAGCATTTTCCTGCTAGGCCAAGGTGTAGTTCTTACAGCAGGAACTATTATTTAACGTCCCTCAACAATTATGCAAATTGCTCCATACATACATGTCATAAAAATCAGTTATACGAATCAAAATTAGCTATGAAAAAATGTGTTGCCTGTAATGCTTCATAGGCTGAATCCATTGAGCTGGTCAGGATCAAACTCCTGGCTGTAGGCAAATTAGCCTGCAATACTGCATTCTAACCACCATGCTATCAGGGCTCTTTAATAAAAATTAAAATAGACTAGATTCTCTCAACTTTACACCCAAAGATATACTGCAATTCCAAGTTAGCTCCGTTAGCATAGTCACCAGTAGGAAATAGAGGGTTGCAAAGTCCAATGCTTCTGGAATGTGTAATAATGGGAAAGCTATAGCAGGTAATACTGGACAATATTACCTAATAAAGTACATTTTTATATTTCCTTATGATTGCAACAAAGCATTGATGGAACTGCCCTTTGCTTTGAATGTTAAATATGCCTAAATTGAGTCTCAGGAAAAGAAATCCAAAGATTCTAGATTAAACCTCAAACATATTTTTTTGTATAAGTCTAAAAAATTATGACACAGTATAAAAATTGATAAGGCTACCCTTTCAGCCAAACAAAACTTTTGTCCTGGGGAAAGGCAACTTTTTTTAGACATATTAGAGGCAAGCCACAAACAGGAGCTAACACTTGTCCTGTTCACAAAAAAAATTAGTGCCATCAATGTGAAAGGATGAAGCCCCCAACTTGCTATCATTACTCTAAATTGAATTATTAAAAAAAAAAGAAGTAAAGTGACTTTTTCTGGTGACACTGACAGGGGTGAAATCCAGCAGGTTCTAACAGGTTCTGGAGAACCGGCAAATATCACCTCTGGCTGGTCCCAGAGCAGGGTGGGAATGGAGATTTTGCAGTATCCTTCCCCTGCCATGCCCACCAAGCCATGCCCACAGAACCTCTAGCAAAAATTTTGGATTTTACCCCTGGTGACACACCCATATATTATGAGCTGCCTTCTGTTTTCACACCTGTTACAAATTAGTTTGTTTGCAACTGACTTAGAATCGTTTTCGCTTCTAAGAACAATCTTGGGTTAGTTTCTCCTACAACTCATCCTCTCATTGAATCCCCTGACAGTTTCTCCTACAACGCATCATCTTCATTGAATCCCCTGACAGTTGCCACAGTGATATAAAATTTGACTTCAGTTTGTTTTCTGCTATATGCTTATCCTTCTGTTTGCTTGGTGCAACTTGAAGACATCTCACTACCCATTTTGAAGGATGTACCTTCATGATATGGCTTTTGGCTCATCTCCAACCCAATGTAGAACCAACTTGCATTCATCCTTGGCTATTCAGGTTTGCCTTCTTCTCCAACACAATTGACATACAAATCATCTAGGTTGCTTTATTCATGATCATAGCAATGATACAGTCAGGGTCTAGCATTTGCTGAACTCCTGTAGACTGAATTAGGTTGCTGCTAGTCATTTGGCATTGTCTTCCGCTGCCATTTTGGCTTGAGCTTAAGGAAAAACCAGACATGTACTTTCTGTGGAGGCATCTGCCTGTACAATGCCTTGACATGCTTGACAATGCTCTGCTGAGGAACTAAATGAGCAATTTATATGCAGTGGTATATTGGTCTTCTGAAATATATTGCTAGATCTTGTATACAATATATTATACAATATACATTCACTGATCTTTCAAAGGACTAGTAGACCTGTCTGTAAAACAAATAAAGAAAATAAAAAGACTGCCAGTCAATTTAAACTGAGAAAGAGATGCTTTGCTGGTTCTATCCCAAATAAGTGCAGTACAGGTATTTTTTCCTCCTGATTCTGCCAACAAGAGGGACTTGCACTGCGCAGTCTTGCTTTGCATTGGTGTTGTTCCTTTGGTAGGAAGTTAGAGTCATTTGCCAACTCTAATGTTGTTTTGCATGCTCTGTGGGATATTTCTGGGTGCTGCTGACTGTAACCTTTTTGCTGCCAGCGCTGCTTTCTCTAATTGTTGCAGCACTTGTGTGTTTGGGATAACAGGGTGAAATGAATGAGTTCTGCCAGTTTTTCTTCTAGACCAAGTCAGATGAAAATAAAACAAACAGTAAATCTCTGTGCATAAATAGCCCAGCTGACAAGTTGGGGAGGAACACAATTTGGGAAGTAAAGAGAGAGAACTCTTTCCAAGTGCCATGTGGTCTCTTTGTGCTTCAAATTGTACATCCTATTGACTGGTTAGCCAGACTATTTTTGGACAATGAAGCCTGGTAGATCTGTGTTCAGAAAGAGCCAGAGAGACAAATTACTTTCAGGCAGAATCTCCACGCTGGCACCAGCCATTTGGATAGCTTTGAAGGTGGCTGAATTCTGTGTCCCAGGAACCAGCCACACTCACTCAAGTTTATCACACCACACATTAAGGAGAGCAATTGTTGGTAGTTTTTGTTTATTTAAGATTTCTTTCTGAGCATTTCATTCTTTTATCCTTTCAAGTTAAGATCATCAGGATTTGGTCTGACTTTTAACGCTTGACTTAGGAACTGAAAGGCAGAACATATTTGTAGTTGCCAATCTGTTCTTCCCAGTACAAGGAATTCATCTAGCACAATTTGGGATCCCAATCTATTGAAATTATCCCTAGTTACAGTTTGATGAGCGTCTTGCCAATGATCCTGGGTGGGAGGGAAAACAAAATTAAGAAATCTGTTAATCCTGATCACTGTCCTTCAATGTTCTCTTAATAGAGTAGTAAGAATAGGACCATTCATTACTGAGGCAGATTAGACCTTGTCCATTGGGGTAGCTAATTCATTCTCCCTTTAGCTGGTAAACTGGAGGATTTTCAAAGAGGATTAATTCAGACATAGTTAATTCAAAACTTCAACAGTCCCTGGAATAACAAATATATTTTCATTCCCATAGAACAGATGCATGCAACATGGCAGAACCTTTTCAGCTAGATTTTTAAAAAGACCCCTTACAATAAAGCTTTGATATAATGGATCTCGGCTTAGCATAGTCTAGATTCCATGGACAAAAACTGTTCATACTCTGTATGCAGCTATACATTTAATTATGTAAAATAGACGTACAAAATTTGTAGTATTTTACACTAGAATTGTGATATTGATTAAATTTAGAATTGTGATATTGATTAAATTTAGGCATTCTGCCAATTATTCCATCAGTTTGCCATCTTAGTTTATGTATCAAAGCAGAAAAATAAGTTAGAAAAACTAGATAAAGTTATGCAGAATTATCCATTTAGTGTAATACTGAAAATATGGAGTGAATCCAAAGTCTGTGTTCATTTTGATGAATCATCACACTAATGTAATATAAATCCTGGGATTCCCATATTTGGAAATCAGCAAAACTACGCTTGGTTGTTTTTTTCCCCTCTATATTAATAATCACATTTTAAATAGTTTTCACGATTTTACAATCATGCAGAAATGAACAGCTTCCTAAATATTTGCTTTAGATGATAATTTGTTTAGAATATACAAACACACATCAAGGGAATATTATTCAGCATTGCAAGAGTGCATTTTGAATGATTAAAAAAATGAAGTCAGAGTTAAATGACACAACTACACACTGAAAGTTCTCATAACCCCTGGGCCTAATGATAAGGTAGTTGGAAGAAAGAATGAAAATATGTATAGTGAAAGTAAGAAATTTCAGAGGTATTTCTTTAAGATTTGTTTTTGAGCACTTCATCCTTTTATCCTTTCAAGTTAAGATCATCAGGATGTGGTCTGACTTTTAACGCTTGGCTTAGGAACTGAAAGGCAGAACATATTTGTAATTGCCAATCTGTTCTTCTCAGTACAAGGAATTCATCTAGCACAATTGGGATTGTATTCCATAGAAATTATCCCTAGTTACAGTTTGATCAGTGTCTTTAAAGATCACAGGCTTTCTCTATTTGTACAGATAGAAACTGAGACCAATATATTATCAATTTGTATGTCACAAATGATGTTAGTAAACTCTTTACTTGACAGGATTAGTGTATGTGATGCTGCAAAATTGGCAATGTAAACAAATGTTTGTCACTTCTGTGAAAATCCCTGTAAGGGTGGAGAGGGATTGAATTTTGTGACTATCTGTCACAAAGCCTCAGAGAAGAATTAACCTTCTGTTCAGTCTGTTATCAATAACCGCATCTTAGATGTGATGTAGAAATTTTGAGATAAAGATTTTAGGTTTACAATGCATTCTATTTCATTATTTCTGAGGTTCTGATATTTGGAAACCGTGATGATATTATATGAATGTCTTAGCTATCCGAATGGCCTAATGACTATTATTATTAATGTTGGAGAAATGCAACTCAATCTGTTAGACTTTTTTCTTTCATCATATCTCAACAATCAACTTTATCCCATACAGAAAATATCATTATTATTTCTTATTACCATTCCTTTCCTCTGTATGAAAGCCCTTATTTGGGATAGCTTTCCTGAGAATAGCTGCAGTTATTTTCTGCAAATTTCATTATCTTCTCAAAACAGACCCCCCCAAAATACTCACATTTTAACATCAGATTGAGAAGAAGCATATCTCAAAAAAACAAAACAAAAACAAAAACAAAAAGCAACAGTGATTTGAGCATATTTCATCCACATCTTTTGAAAATGTCTTTCCATTCAGGTTAAAACTAAAAAGTGGCCTGGAAAATGGGATTAAACAATTCTGAGTTTCTGAATTTGCTTGGTCAAGTCAGAACATATTATCTCAAGAATAACCTACTGTAAAGTAGTGATCTAAACCAGACAGTTATTTTAGGAGCTGACCTTTGATTATCTCCTCATTTACGATGAAGAGGTATTGTTGCACATTAATAACCACTAATAACATAGCCTATGAACCTATTTCATCTGATAAATCTGATAAATTCATGTTTCTAGAGAGATATACCAAATAAATTCATTAGCCTTATGTTGTCATTTAACTTGCTTGAAGTTGGGGAGGGTTTGTACTATATCTTTATTTCACATGCAGTATTTTAAAATATTAGTAATTCCTCTTTAGTTGAACAGCATGGTGACCTAGAGGTGAAGATGCTCTTCGTCCACTCAGGAGGTTGAGTTCAGTTTTAGGCAGTGATAGATTTTCTCTATCAAGGTACAAAGATGAAATATCTGCTGTGAACTCTGTAAAGGCATCAGGAAGGGCATGCAGCTAGTAAACTCTCAGCTCCATTCAGTCACCCCAACTTTACCCCAAATAAAAGCATTACAGGGTCCTAAGAAGAAAAATAATTCATCTTTAGCTAACAAATATTTCTCTTGTTCAAGGATAGGTAATTGGTGGTTCCAATGAATTTGATTCATTCTGGCCCACCCAAAGAGTTCAAGGTTTCTGAGATATCAGGAGAAATTAAAAACTCCTTGTGATATGATTTCCTTGTGATATGATTTCCTTGTGATATGATTTCCTTGTGATATGATTTCTTGCCTCTATTTTGCTTATCATTCTGATGTGACTTGAGTTAGATATTAGGAAAAATTGTGCAATATTTTAGTTCATTTCTTTATATTGTTAGGATAACTTTAATGTCAAAATTGTCCCAACATGGCATATATATTATAAAAGAAATAAATACATTACAGATAAAATATTACGTAAATCAAATTTAAAACCAAACAAGATAAAAAGTTATATCCTACTTGTCCTTAATCCCATTTGCAGGTATTCTACCTAAATGGTCTAGTGATAACTTTCTCACATGTAAGATTTAATTTAGAATGTAAAAGAGTAATAAATGACAAAATATATGAATTAGGGGATAAAATAAATATAGATATGTTGCATGCTATAAAAATAAAACAATGGGAAAATATGTAATAAATCTAAAAGCAGACAAACTAGTCTTGTATAGTGGAATTGATGAATATATGGAGAAATCAAAGGTATTTCCAGTAATCCTTGAGTTACAATCAGTCATTCAGTGACTGTTCAAAGTTATGATACTGTTGAATGAAAAATACTTACAACTGGTTCTCAAAATTCTGGTCATAGAAGCATTCATATAGTGATGTGATCACAATCTGAGAGCTCAGTGTACCCCACTTGCAGTTACAATGTTGTTGTAAACCACAGTAATGTGATTGTGATTCCTGATATTTCCTGCTGGCTTCCCACAAGCAAAGTTAATGATGAAGCCAGCAAGAAATTGGAAGTTGCTGGGGCTCCTTTTGTCACCTGTGCTCCATAGCACCTGCCTGCATTATCCCCCAGCCTCTTCATAGTACCTATGCAGGCATTGACTGGCCTGCTTGCTTGGGACTCCTGCTTCTTCCATTTAACAACCTTCAGAGTTCTGAAGTTACAACAGCAACTGAATTATCAAGCTTTCCATTCTGGTGTAGATGTCATGCTATACAACTGCATCACTTAGCAATGGATATTTCCTGTCCTAATTGCTGTTGTAACACAATTGCCTAATTTTGAATAAAAGACTAACATTTATTCAGAATTTCTAAATTATTGTGGTAGGTAGATATGAAAGAAGGAATCCATAAAATATAGCACTAGCACTTAGACTTATGTACTGCTTCAGAGTGTTTTACAGTCCTCTCTAAGTGGTTTACAGAGTCATCATCTTGCAGCCAACAATCTGGGCCTTCATTTTACCCACCTTGGAAGGATGGAACACTGAGTCAATCTTGAGCCGGTGAGATTCGATCTGCTGAACTGCAGTTAGCAGTCAGCTGAAGCAGCCTGCAGTACTGCACTTTAACCACTGTGCCACCTTGGCTCTATATGGATCCATAAGGTACAAAAGTATTGGAAGTTGCATATTATGCTCTTATTCAAGGATAGGTAATTGGTGGTTTCATAAAATACAAGCTTTCATAAAAATTGTGCAACCTTTCTGAGGGAGATGGGTGGTTTAGAAATATGAAAAATGAATGAATGAATGAATGAATGAATGAATGAATGAATCTGAATGGATGTAATCCAGAGGAAAAGAACAGCAGCAGTAACAATAAGAATTCTATTACATGACATGAATGAATTGGAAAAAAAATAAATAAGAGAGATTAGAAAAAGTGATTGGATTATTAAGAGTCCAAAAAATAAATTAGAATGGTGACTACTGAGCAACTGCTGAAAAATTAGGACTCTTTGTTTTAAATATATTAAGCAGGTCTGTTCATATTAACACATGCCAAAGTAATATGCCTAATATCTAAAATGTAAAACCACGACTGAGAAAAACCACAAAATTGAAGAAGAAACGGGAGAGGAAAATTGTTTTAAAACCTACACAATGCTGTGGTGGAAACTAACACAACTTTTGAGATAAGGCTTACTTCAGTCAGAAGCAGGGTTGGCAACCTAACTAATATTTCTGTGTTCTCCTTGGTGATTTCTAGAGACATTTGAAGGAGCCCAAGACCTATTCTTGATTTTCAGAATTCACAGTTCAATGTATATTGTTGATGGTAAATGGACCAAGCAAAATTCCCTTCAAACCAAGATTGCACATAATAAAGAATGGTGAGGTTTTCAATATTGATGTCAGCTTTTCAAGATAGGACAGGTCAAGATATAGACTTCACAAGAAACACTTAAGCTCTACATGTATTTTATTGATATACAGTAGACTATAATGAAAGAATCTTGAAAGCCTGATAATATTTTTCTTTCTTTCCTTCTTATACCAAAAAGAATCAAGGCAGGACAACTTAAGAATCTTTCTCATGCTATCTTCTCTTCCTGGGATTAGTGGGGTGAATTCATGCCAATAGTCTTTGCAGTCCTTCTCTAAGGTGAGCTCTGTGTTTGTCTTCAGCCTGAAAAGTGTATGGCAGAATTTTGATAAAAAGGATATGAGAGATGTTAATAAGGAAAGTTTTAGAAGTTTAGTGAGACTTTATGACAGGCAGTGGATAAGCAGAGAGGACTTCTGTATTCAAGCAGATCATTGAAATGCAGAGTAATGTGAAAAGGCAAATTACATGTATGCTTGTTGATTTAGAGTAGGCTTTAATTACACATTAGTTTATGCAACTATGGAGTTGAAGGTTGGCTACTGAATGTGGCAAGGGTACAAGGTAGAAGAAAGCATGCATGAGCACAAAGGGAAGTCTTAGTGAATTGTTCAAAATTATGCAAGGAATAAGACAAGGATGTATGATGTTCCCCTTTCAATGTATTTATGGAACGAATAAGGAATGTTTATGGTGACAGTAGAAGTATGTGGTTGAGAACTTGAATATACACAGATGATGCTTTGGTTTGCGATGGATGTTAGATAGATTTTATGAGAATGTATCAGACTCCAAGATAATGAAATATATAACAAAAAATGGAGTGAATGATTGTAAGTTATTCCAATATGTCAAAAAGAAAAAAAGAAAAAACAACCACGTTTAGATGAATTTGCAAACCTCGACAGAAGTTTACTAAAATAATTGAATCTGATAAAATCCTAAAAAAGAAAGAGGTAAGAAGTTTAAATAATAAAAGGCAATTTATGAGTTAGTGTCTTGTGGACACTAACAAGTGGTACAAACATGGTTAATTCATATGGATAAAAAGGTATAAAAAGATATAACAAATGGTGTTGATCGAACTACCTTTAATTGTGTTTTAATTTTATACTAATTAAATTCTATGGATAATTATTTCTTTCTCCTTATTGTGTGCTTTCCCAGTGCTCCTTAACCTGAATTGTATAATGAGTAAGTACAGTGGGAAGGAAACAAATGAATAAATTGATTTTCTTAAAAGTCACAGTGAGACCTGAAAAATCTCTGCTAGGAAGATTGTCTCTATGTTGCTCTTATAATTGTTCTCTTAATTCTATCACCAATTAATTTCAATGTGTATGCAGTAATTTTTTTTAAAAAAAAAGATTATTGTAAGTATGAAAAATCCTGTAAGTATTTAACTGTTGAAAAGTGCAAACAAATGGATATCAGCTTAATAAAAAGCATAATCACTGGTAATGTTAATATCTTTATTGTGTAAATGTTAATACTTAATCTGGAGTAAATTTAAATTTCCTCATGCAAGCGGCTTGAGGTTTAATCATAAATGAGGACTATAGAACAGCAAAGGATAAAATTGAAAAGAGATGTATTATCTATGTCTTCTAATTTGCTAAAATATAGCTGAAGATTTTTCTCATTATTCTTGTTCTAGTATATCAAATTAGGGCTGCCAAAATACAGAGAATCTGTAGATTGTAGCAAAACAACAGAATCTTCTAATTGTGAGGTCCTTGGTGATCTCTAAGCTTGTTGGTATTTTTGCAGGCATTTCAGTACCAAATTAGGTAACAATATCATGCAGTGCACTGATGATGTTACCTAGTTTGCTTAATGAAACATCTGCAAGAAAACGACCAAGTTCTGTGAACACCAAGGACCCCACAGTTCAACCCTGAGCTATAAGTATAGATAGTTATTGACACACAATAGTTTACTTAGCAATCATTCAGTTACAATGGCACTGAGAAAAATGACTTATGACCATTTTTCACGCTTATGATTGTTGCACAAACCCCATGGTCACATGATCAAAATTCAGATGCTTGGCAACTGGTTTATATTTGTGGATCCCAGGGTCATGTGATCACCAATTGCAGGATCCCAGGGTCATGTGATCACCTTTAGCAACCTGACATGCGAAGTCAATGAAGAAACCAAATTCACATAACAGCCATATTATTAACTTAACAACTGC